>JAVFBX010236822.1:0-10584 GCA_034783855.1 Mopalia kennerleyi | reverse complement strand
TCGTCATAAGCGATGAAGTTGCATATCCCTCTAGACTCAGTCCCAGGATTAATGTATAAGCTTATACAATTAAACGAGATACATATTTGCATTTAATGGAGCCACATGATTTTGTCGGGTTGTTTACATACAAAACCTTGCTTTCCCATGACCAGGTTCCAGTTCAGTGACTGTCTACTCGACTACCCCGTTACTAAAACTAACAGATATCGACAAGTTTATGCACAACGAAAATTGGACCTATCGTCGTCTCCGTATTTCAGACAAGTGCTTGAGGGGCTACTGAACAGGGCTCTTGTGTTTGTTTTAACAAAAACTAACCCAGTAATAATATAACACCCACTCTTACCTACAAAATACTTGATTTACACATCAAAACATCTTAATAATCTATTTTCAAAGCAAAAATTTTACTTGACACTTTTTGCTCTGTAGCCGTTGTTGTTGAAGCTCGCGCCCTTAAATCACGGGACGTAACTCTATCTTGACTTTTCTTCAAAACGTAAGCCTATTTTTACATGTAGCTCACAATTTGTACGGTGAACATTTCTCGAGTTTGCTCGATGTTGTAAGTGTTTTCAAACCGTCTTTTGGGGGTTAAAAGCTTTCACTATATGCCCTGTCAGGCAGAATACATGTTGCCGACAAAAAACAAAAATCATACAGGCGAATGCGTATCTTGTTGTATAGACCTACAAAAACAGTCAATCGTGATCACCCACAACGTCCAGCCGCACGAAACCATTCTAAATGAGACTTGCTTCTGAATTTATATAAAAAAAAAACTTATAATGAATCCGTATGGCCTGTTACCTCGCCAAAAAAACATGATTTCCTGTTCGTTGAACATTAACCGAAGGAAGGTTCCCAACATTTCCCGCCAAATCTCCTTCTCAAATCGGAGAGACAGTTTAAATCTAAAAAGGCAAAAGGCTATAAGGTTGGCAACTTATCATTTATTTTGACGCAACGTTCCAATGTCAATTCTGACATCGTTTTCAAGCAAATAAAACAATTGTAAAAATTGTAGATAGGCCTATAGGGCCTACATAAATTTCTTGTGTGTTAACTGTAGAACTTTGTAGAAATTAGGTAAGAAAACAAACAAAAAAAGGTTTATACAGAGTGCAAAGATCATCAACTGTACCTAATCACATATATACATATTTTATAATAATCTGAAGGAGTTAATGTGTTTAGTTGTACATTATATATAGTCACTACAGTATAGTTAAAGAGCAGTTAAGTTAATTAACAACTGTGGGGGTAAACAGAGTAAGCTCATGCCGTATACGTTCATAACATACAGCGGGTTTTTATTTTATTTATATACAAATTGATCTACTTGATCTGAGGAGGTGACAAACGTCTGCTGTGTGGTAGACTCGTCAGAGAGTGACGTAATGAAACATTTCGGGCCAGTCTACTTTCAAATTGAATAGATGAATGACTGCTGCAGGTGGGGAGTTTTTCCATTCTGGAGTGTTTTTATCCCGATTTCTTGACAACATTTGTTCGGATTACCATAAAAGACGGTGCAAACGAAAGCGAAAACGAAATTGATTACTGTGGTGGTTGTATTTTGGGACTAAAAGTGATTTCATGGACACAGGAGCTGCCGATGGACATTTAGGTAGGTCCTACATGCCATTGGCGTCATGGCTGAGATTAAGACGTTAGTCTGTATATGCATATATGTAATCTCAGTCATATCAGGGCTATCAACCACCCAACCTTCTACAGAATAGAAGTTTAATCAGCTGGAGTCTAGGTAGCGGACATTCACTATCCCTCTGATAGGATAAAGACATTGCTCCCAAAGCTGAAAGCTATGAATTTATTTTTGTGTCTTTTAGAAAGTGAATATTAACAGTAACAGTGTTTTCGTTATTTTGAAACCTGTCCGGGAATAGAACCCACAACCCTCAAGAGTTAGATACCAAATTGCCAGCAGTAAATGCTGGCCACCTAGACCACTCAGCCACCTGGCCTTCAACTCTGAGGGCGATTCAGTGCCTAACTGTGGGTCGTGGGTTCTATTTTAGAACTGGTTTCCACCTGCAAAATTTTCTGAACTAGAATCTGTTCAAAGTTGTAAACCCAACATATGACCTCATGTGGTGAATCCGTAATAGTACATGACACAACTACAATCGATGGTGAATGTGTCTACGAAGTTTCGCAAAGACAGGCCTTATACATGTAGTTTTTTAGTTCTACTCCGGAAACAAATTCAAAGTCCTACTTTGTATCAATTAAAATAAGAAAAATAAAAAGAACGGTGAATCGGTTATAGCAAAAGGCACAACTACAACTGATGGTGAATGTGTCTACCAAGTTTTACAAATATAGGCCTTATAGTTTTCGAGTTCTGGTATGGAAACCGATTAAAGCCAACCGGACGGACAGACGCTGATCATACCATAATACATGTATGACCGATTTTCATCGGGTGTATAAAAAGTAAATGTTTAGGCTACCCTAGGCCTACGTGGATTAGCTCAGGGGTTCGGCGGTGATTTTAATTTATTTAACAAACACACTTGGTTTACAAGCTTAATACTAGGTTGCAAAACAGTGTAATTATAGTTCTTAGGGCTACTTTTTTTTTTTGTATCGAAATTGTAAACGTCAGCAATCGGTGTACTCAATTTGTGTTAGGAATAATCGAACTTTATTCAGTTTAAAAATAAAAGCTTAGGGGCTTATGGCCTTATGCTGTCCAAATCAATCATCAATGTATCGAAAACAAGTGACTCCTTGTGTCACGGTAACCGTTGGCGAAAGGACACACATAGCCAACGTCACTGGCTATGTCGACATGCTTTACCTTCATTCAAGAAAGATTTACGCTCTTGAGCTCTTTGTTCGGATTGAATAATCTGCTTGAATAAATCGTCAAGAGTTGACGACATTTTCGTCTGCTTGTCACAGCCCTTAACTTTCAACCAATCAAAAAGGCGATCAATGCACACGCAGGTAAAGGGTCAAAGTTGAAGCGATCACATGGCCATGTTGTGAGCAAATTCTATTTTTAAGCATGAGTCGATTTACTCTACTTTTTCGTATATAACTTCGATATCCAAACGCAGATATTCCACAATGTCATCGCGATCAAGCTCACCAGAGATCGAAGGAGCCGTTGGAGGAGCAGAAGCAAAACATTTTGTCGTGGATTCAATTAATTTGGAACAGAAAATGTCAACAAGCGGCACAGCTGACACAGAAATGGATTCGTTTTACCACAACAACAAACAGTATGTACCGGTGGCGATTAGTGGTGCAACACCCCTTTTTGCTGTTAATTTTTTTTATATATACTTCTTCTTTTCTTTTTTTTTTCTTTTTATAAAATTGTAATTTAGAATGTGTTGTAAAATATTTTATTTAATAATTCAATTATCTGTTGTGAGTTTTTATATATTTATTCAGATGTCCAAATTATTTTTTAAAAAGGAGAACATATACATGATATAGGCTAAGCCCTAGTCCTCGTATAACTGAGATTTCATATATAATGCATAAGCTTATACAGACTAACGAGTAACGTCTAATCTCAGTCATGACGACGATGCATCTACAACCTACCTAATATTCTATCGGCAGAGCTCTCCTGTGTCCATGAAATCACTTTTAATCCCAAAATACAACCACCACAGTAATCAATTTAGTTTTCAATTTCATTTGCACCGTCTTTTATGGTAATCCGAACAAATTTTGTCAAGAAATCGGGATAAAAACACTCCAGAATGGAAAAAACTCTCCTCACCTGCAGCAGTCATTCATCTCTTCAATTTGAAAGTAGACTGACCCGGAAGTTTCATTACGTCACTCTCTGACGAGGCTGCTTTCAAATTAAGGAGGTGACAAACGTCTGCTGTGTGGTAGACTCCCTGGGAAGGTTAGTTGATATCGTTTCTGATATACCACTCAAACGCAGCAGCTGGTATACCCCAACAGTTCGTAAACAAACAAGGTCATCGTGACACTCGGTATTCCATGTAAGGCAACATGAATTTGACTACACCTGTATTCACACGAACACAACAAACCCTAACTAAACTTTGGTGTATAATTCTCAAATGTATAAACAATCCTGAGTGTACATCATCCCGATACCAGTACTCTATGAATGTCCGAAGGAGTGTAATGTCCTTGTCATAGACCGCGCACATTCACCAGGATAAAACACACACACACTAACAACGTATTATATTAACCGTCTGACTGACCAGCTATCACTGACCACGCAGTACCGAACATGCTCAACGAATGACCTTTCACCCCCCCCTGAACCATATTACCATATGACCTCTGATGACGTCAGAATAAGTTACTATATCAAGGCAACACGGGACTTAATAGACTAACTTCGTTACACGTCCCCCTTTAAGAAGCTAAATGTGTAATTTAGATCTGCCAACAATAGACAAACAGAGCGAAGTTGGCAAGAAAGACCGAGGACTGGGCAAACTAGGCTCTTCAGGTTCCAAGGCTGGTATTCTGGACAGTTGATCAGCCAAGGCATTCTCCTTGCCTTTTAAGTACCTCGTAGTAAATTTGAATTCTTGTAGTATTAAGCTCCATCTTAGGAGACGTTGATTGTGGTTTTTCATCTGATGTAACCATTGTAGCGGACAATGGTCAGTTTCCACAACAAACTCTACTCCATATAAATAGACTTTCAACTTCTGTACGGCCCAAACAATGGCTTGACACTCTTTTTCGATAACAGCATACGCTTGTTCTCTTGGCAACAGTTTCCGGCTCAAGTAAAATACAGGATTGCGACCCTCTTCAGCTTCCTGAAGAAAGAGAGCGCCAAGCCCACGATCACTGGCGTCTGTTTGTAAAATAAATCTTTTAGAGAAGTCTGGAGAACGAAGAACAGGTTCCTCTGTCAGCAGATGTCTAAGAGTTTGAAAGGCTTCACGGGCACTGACAGTCCACTTGACTTTGGTTGGATATCCCTTTCCGGTCATGTCTGTAAGTGTAGCAGCCAGTTGGGAGAAGTTCGGTATAAATTTTCTGTAATACCCTACCATACCTAGGAACGACCGCAACTCCCGCTTTGTTGTTGGCTCAGGAAAATCACGTATGACTCGAACTTTTTCTTTAACAGGGGCTACCGTCCCTCCACCTACAATATGTCCCTAGAATTCTAACTTTTCATACCCCAGGAAACATTTGCTTGGCTTTGCCGTCAAGTGCGAGCTGCGTAGTGCCCCAAGAACTGTTCTCAGGTGTGACAAGTGCTGCTCCCGAGTGTCGCTGAACACAATGATATCATCAATGTACGAATCTGTAAACCCTTCTGTTCCAGCAAGGACTAGATGCATGAGCCGAACAAAAGAAGCTCCAGAGTTTACCATACCGAATGGCAAGACAGTAAACTGAAAGTGACCCATGGACGTGACGAATGCACTTTTCCTTTTTGCGTCCGCATCCAATGGTATCTGCCAATACCCTTTTGTCAAATCCATTGAGCTCAAATACTTAGCCGAAGCTAGTCTGGTGTGGATGTCATCAACATTCGGCATAGGATTCGGATCAAACACTGTCATTTCATTGAGTTTGCGATAATCTACGCAAAAACGAATTGTGTTATCCTTCTTTTTGACTAAGACGATAGGCGCCGCCCAAGGACTGTTTGGTGGTTCAACAATTCCTGCCTCCAACATGTCTTCAAGTTCTTTCTGTACTTCACCCCGTAAAGCATGCGGAACAGAGTAAGGTCTTTGGTAAATTGGACGGGAAAACCCAGTTTCCACTTTGTGATCAATCAATGAAGTTTTACCAGGCACGTCACATAATACATCTGAAAACGATTCACACAAGGTCAACAGTTCATGTCGCTGATAAGTCTGTAAATCAAGGCCAATGTGGACATCTTTACCACTTTCCATGGGAGTCACGAGCGGATTGCAGATATGGTCCTCGCCATCGACGTCACAAACTGCCGTCACAGTCATCGCGCATACGTCAACCTCGGTTTCGTCAAGTACATCACGCTCATACCATCGTTTCAGCATGTTGATGTGGAAAGTCTGCAGACGATTTCGGTTGAGCCTGATTTGATAATCCACAGGAGACGTTTTGGTTACCACTTCATATGGCCCTTTCCACTGTGCCAATAACTTCTTGGAACTTGTTGGTAGAAGTACTAGAACTTTCTGTCCAGCTTCGAGATTTCGGTGTCTAGCCGTACGGTCATAGTATAACTTTTGTTTCCTTTTTGTGAATAATTTGCTGAGTTTGAGCTTGCTCTGCTACTTCTGCTAGTCTGGCTCGGGTTTCCAAGATGTAACTGATGATGGATGGATTGTCCTTGTCCTCTGGTTCCTCCCAAGTTTCCCGAAGAATGGCCAAGGGTCCACGAACATGACGTCCGTGCAGCATTTCGAAAGGTGAAAACCCGGTACATTCATGAGGCACCTCCCTGTATGCGAACAATACATATGGTAACTGTTTGTCCCAATTTCCAGGATCCTTTTGGGCGTAACATCTCAACATGCTTTTCAATGTTCCATTAAACCTTTCGACGAGGCCATTAGTTTGTGGATGGTAAGGTGTAGATGTAAGTTTTCGAATCTGTAACAAACGACAAAGTTCTTGTATCAATCCGGACATAAAATTTGTTCCTTGATCAGACAGTAACTCCTTTGGTATGCCAACTCTTGAAAATATGCCAACCAAAGCGTCTGCAACTGTTTCAGCTTCTTGGTTTCTAAGAGGCACTGCTTCCGGATAAGGGTTGCATAGTCACAGCATACTAAAATGTACTTGTTTCCAGTTTGAGTCCTTGGAAGCGGCTCAAGAATATCAATGGCTACACGGAGAAGGCTCGTCCATCGGCGGTACGTTCACAAGGGGCGCTCTACCAACTCTTCCTTTCGGAACACTCTTCTGGCACTGAGGACAAGATCTACAATATTGGGCGACATCACCGAAGATTCCAGGCCAAAAGAAATGTTGCATAGGTCTCTGTCGTGTTTTCCGATTTCCAAGATGTCCTGCACTGGGAATGTCATGAGCCATGGATAACAGTTTATTTCTCCATTTTTTTGGTACCACAATCTGACGAACTTGTTCACCGTTTCGAAGGTTAAAAATTCGGTAGAACATCCCATCTTCATTGACAAAATATGAATCTCCAGTATTTCTGTTTGTTGAAAGCATGATACTTCGAACTTTATCCAGCCTATGATCTCGTTCCTGTTCTTCTATCAGCTGGGATTTCCCACCGAACGACGTCCAATCAACGTTAGAATCCGCTTTAACAATAGGAGATTTCGGCTGACCGGATATGACGCGCCTTTTAACTTGTATTCTCGTCTCAACAGCTTGACACATCTCATTACTCGTGGAAACTGCGGGGATTGCCATTTGAACTCTGTTACCTACAACTAGATCAGCAAAAGGCGTGTCCATTTCTAGTGCTAAAACTCTACCAGAAATGTATGATGTTTCAATGTTGATCCATACTTCTGAACAATACCTTTGTGTTCCGTCGGCCAAGGTTACAGGACGTTGTTGATTCGTCTTATCACAGTCCTGTATGAATTTGCTTGAAACGAATATAGCTGTGCTACCAGTATCTCTGGGCACAGTAGCTGGAAGAAAATAAACAACGCCATGGGAAAGATTCAGTCCAGTTAATCTAAAGTTCATTACAGTTTCATTCACAGGTACATTATAGAACACTGTAGGTTTATCAAAACGGATGGTTTATTGGTATTAACACACACAGCCAGTTGATCTGATCTACTTTTATTGTGTCGGGATTTCAGTGGACAGTCCCTGGAAATTTGCCCAAAACGATTTACGATTATCAACAGTCGTATTATAACTTGTCGTCTTATCCGTTCCAGTGTTGTCAGGTCTCTTTTGATCATTTCTCATACTGTAAGTTCTCTGCGTGTGATGTGCCGTCTGATACGCATCCGCAAAATCGACTAATACGTCCGCAGATTTTGGCTCTCTTTCGTTCAACCATATTTGTAAGTCACGAGAGGCACTACCTATCAGTTGTTCCCTTAGACATAAATCATATAAACGGTCAAAGTCATAGTCAACATTTTCCATATCACACCAATGATCCAAGAAACGTTGAATGCGAACTCTAAATTCACGAAAAGATTCGTCAGGTCGTTGCTTCGAATAACGAAATTTGTCTCTATACGTTGAGGCTGACAGTTCATAACGTCTGAGAATAGCACGTTTTATAACATCATAATCAGATGACAGGGCCTCCTCCACACGAGTATATGCTTCAAGTGCTTTTCCTGTAAGTAAAGGTATCAGTCGAATAGCCCATTGTCCTTTATCCCAATTATGAACTCGAGTTAATTTCTCAAAAGCTCGCAAAAATACATCAATATTATAACCTTCTTTGAAACGTGGTAGGTCTATTTTAACAGGCATGTCAACATGTTTTTCTTTAATGTCACTATGGTCTACATTGTCCACCTTATATTTTAGTTCTCTTTCTTTTAATTCCAATTCACGCATTCTAGTTTGCTGTTCCATTTCAAATTTCTTCATTTCGCGTTCCGCAGCTCTTTCCTCTCTCTCAAAATTTTCTTTTCTCCTTTCGTGTTCTTTTTCATCTTGCAATATTTTTAAGCACTCCTGAAGAGCCATATTCGGCTTCACAGCCTCCTCCACCCATTTAGGCAAAGCGGCAGACATTTTAACACAAAAGACCGAAATACAAATAACCGACGAAGTTTTAATTTGATTGGATGCGGTAAATACCTTAAGTTATAGAATTAGCCCCAAAACGCGGCACGGTTATACGTTCAGCATGTTCGCATAGTTTGGTATGAAAACAATATGCTTGCTACAGATCACCAAAGCATATCATGAAATAGCAAGTAATATAAACAACTGTGTGTTGCTGTGAAAACAGGTATCCCACCGCTGCCACCAAATGTTATAAATTTGTACCCATGCAGTAAAACAAAAGCGATGTTTTTGTTTGGATAAAGCCGCGCAAGTTTTAGAATAGGATACAAGAGTTCTTTTGGAGATACCTTGGATTCACAGAACAACAGACACATGTAGATTGGCTAAATAAAATTGGAAAAATAGCAATTTATTTGGACCACACAGTATAGCATTTATGCAATAAATAAACGGACTGTATCTGAGATCTTTAAGAAAGTTTGTATTGTCAATTATGGCTTTTAATAAAGCACATTAAACGGAATTGTCCTACCTCGGTGCACCGTTGCTCTACGTTGGACCGGTCATACAGCAGTATCCATGAGTTGGTTCCTCCACAAGTGAGTTCCATAAGATAAAGTAATATTGTTCAACAATATGTCATAGTTCCATTTGACAAGCCAGCACAAAGTAAACACATTTATTCAACACACGAATTCCATCGCTGATATCCATCAATAAACACAGGTCCCGGGGAAGGTTAGTTGATATCGTTTCTGATATACCACTCAAACGCAGCAGCTGGTACACGCCAACAGTTCGTAAACAAACAAGGTCATCGTGACACTCGGTATTCCATGTAAGGCAACACGAATTTGACCACACCTGTATTCACACGAACACAACAAACCCTAACTAAACGTTGGTGTATAATTCTCAAATGTATAAACAATCCTGAGTGTACATCATCCCGATACAGGTACTCTATGAATGTCCGAAGGAGTGTAATGTCCTTGTCATAGACCGCGCATATACCGAACATGCTCAACGAATAACCTTTCACCCCCCCCCGCGAACCATATTACCGTATGACCTCTGATGACGTCAGAATAAATTACCATAACAAGGCGACACGGGACTTAATAGACTAACTTCGTTACAGGATAAATAGGTTAATAGTTATAAAATCTCGTCATAACGGTTTTCTTCAGCATGTAAAACACATACCACATCATTATTTAACGTGTAAGAAACAACAGCCCGGACAGCTCGTATTTGAGCGTACTCTTCTCGCAATCAGAAAGTCAACAGTTCGATCCAGCCTAAATACAATTTTTTTTTTCGTTCAACGGTTTTTTCTCTTTTTCTGTTTCAGGTACTTTATTATATTGAATTAAAGCTTAATTTTTTAAGCCAAAAGATCTAGAACTTGAGAGCCATATAACCGTTCCTTCCGGTTATAACCTCTAGTTAGGGGTGCAGAAGCTTTAGCTTCGCACAGCTATTGAAATCGTTCTGTTTCTTCGTCGAATTTTTTAAAATAAAACGACTTAAGCTAGAGAGTTGAAAGTTGGTATACAGAATGCCTAGGTCCAAACTTAATAATCTGTTTTCTGGTTGAATTTTACGTCACAAATTTTAGCTGCGATCTTGAATTTCGCTTTTTTTAAAAAAAGTCTTCTTCTTCTTAACTTTCAAACTAAAATGTTGACAACAGGCGCAGATAATATAGCGCTTTCAAGTTTGAGGCTAAATTTAACGTGACGTATAAATCGCGGAAGTAATATATGACGTCATCAAAAGAGCTTTATTCATCTCTACATTCAGATTTAGGCTTTATAAAGATACCCTATAGATGTAGAATTGCCTGTAGATTTTAAATATATATTCGTTTTTTATGTACGACCCATAGTTTTG
>JAVFBX010236821.1:0-20158 GCA_034783855.1 Mopalia kennerleyi | reverse complement strand
TACCACTAAACCACGCCGCGGGTTCCAGGGCAACAGTAAGTTCCCCCCAACCACCCACCAGTGGACCCAGGGTCAGCGGTAGCTATAGACACAGGAAGAGCTGTAGATATCCAAATATGAAACAACTCTTTCCCGTGTGTTTTTATATCAAACTTTTCACATTAAATTTTTATTTTATCGATTGTTTTAAAAATGTCATTGCATTAGTATTAAAAATACAGACTATTGCAAAAAGGTTTCAAACGTCTGTCTTTCGGTGAACAGAAATGTTTAACACAGCATTTTTTTTGTATTTACAGGGGATACTGCCCAGAATGCGAAGAGGTTCATGATCATTATAGACGGTGTTATTGTTCTGTCAGCTATATCATCTCAGTTTGGACCTTACTTTTTGTTAAACATTGAATACAAGGATACAAGTACTGTAGTGTTTATCAAAAGGTGAGTTGTAGCTGTTTGTTGTTTTCCCCTAGTAGTCTCAGTCATACATCAGCAGAGAGTTGACTCTCTGGCTGAGGTCAGTATGTAGGTAAGAAGTATGTAAATAATTTATATATTATTTATATTTGTGAAGGAAAATAATCTTTCCAACAGAGCTAATACTTGAAAATGACTTCGCATTATTTAGTTGTGTTTGTCACGGCAATCTGTTGAAATACACCGCCGTCACAAAAGTTAAATACCCTTGAGCACTGCATTACACACTAACCAATACAATCCCTATAATGTTTCAGATGCTACTGTAGGGAGACAATGTGGAAGACGGCTGTCAGGCAAGCTCTTTAAGCTAGTCACAATGCTTTTAAAAAATTCGCCAACCTCCTCTTCGTGCTGATTACAATATAGAGGCGGAGGTACACTAGGGTTATTTCGCACCTTTAAACCTGCAAAATTTTCTGAACTATAATCTGTTCAAACTAAGAACGTGTTATCCCAAAATAGCCAAAAATAAGACCCTCAAAACAAAATCAATAGATTATTTGAAAAATCCAATTAAGACATTGAAATATTGCCAAATGCCAACTGTGTCAAGTAGACAAATGTCCAAGTTTAAACTGTTAAGGCTCGTTTAAAAAACTCCAGTTATGGCTTACAAGTAAGGTGGAATGCTATTAGGAAAATTGACTTGTTTGGAAAGCTAGCGCTAAACTTATTTCAGTTTTCAAATTATGCAAGATACTGCTCTAAGTTCCTACTAAGATACCAAAGCTAAGATACCAAATTTTAGCCGTGATCAATTTTATTTCAGATGCTTGGTTGGACGGAATCCAAGAAATGGTCCCAGGGAAAGAAAAGAAAATCGACAGCGGCTGGAGGAGTCCATACGAAAGTTCTGCGGCTCATCTATAGCCTGTCCAATTTTGATTGGAACAGCATAAATTAAGCACCTAAAACAACATTTCGAGAGATAATCAGTTAAATTAGCCACACCAATCCTTTTTCATGGAACCAGCAGTTAATATATATTTTGTTATGAAATAATACCCATATTTGTTTTGTTCTATCTGGTAACACAGTTGTGCACTTCTAGAGATGACCACAGAAATGCTTCCTGAAGTAATCTGTGCTGAATTGAAAGGGACCATAGGAGGCAATGGGCTATATACTTAATGTAATATGGAGTGAAATCTGAATAGATGACTTGTCATTAATTAGGGTATGTAAAGAGTTCCAAAGCGGATGGATTGATAATGGTTATACAATGCCAGCCATGGTTCAGTGGTGTGTTTCTTAATCGATTTAGTGTCATTCTTGACAAAATTCAGCCATTCAGTTGTATATTAATCGGGAAGGAATTCTCTACATATTCAAAAGTGTTGTCCATAATTAGCTGCCAGTATACTCTAGCCTGATGTGGAACTGGGGTACTACACAAAAGAGTCGAATAAAAAAGCATCAACTCTCATATGCTATTTTTGAACTTTTTCTGTTGGTTTTCAGGGTGCAAGCTCATATTTTAAAATGTAAATCATTTAATATGTAGGCCCAACTACCTTAGGTTTTCATGTAAAAAACGTGCCAGAAGTAGACAAATCTATTCCATAATGTCATGAAAAGCTGTATTATATATAAGATGACAACACTTGCAAAGTATTATCAGTAGAATGTGTAACATGTAAACTTCAAATAAACGGCAAGCTGTGAAATAACGACAACCCGTAAAATAACTGCAAGCCGTGAATAAAACGGCGAAAGTTTGGCAGCCATGCTGCCAGTTCTATCGCCGTAATTTTACGGGGATATTTTTTTTTACAGTGTAGTCATTTGAGCTGTGACGTATGCAGGGGAAACTCCAGTTGTAACAGTCTGTGGCGGATAATGACGACTCCATACCGAAGATACACGAAGGATTGCGAGATCAGGAAATTCAAAATGGCGACACACAACTTTAGCGAATGTTCTAGAACGAACTCTTCTTCAGATAACCAATTTAGCGATGGTAATTTACCTAATAACCAGATTTTTTATGAAAATAACGAGGAAATGCCTGATACGAATGGTGGAACAGAAACAGACTGCCAACAGTTCGCATTGGAATTATCCATAGGTCGACGATGTTGACACGAATAATATTCAAATTTATCCAGAATAATTACTTTGAAGAGGATTGAATATTTATTCCTATATCAAGCTTTCAGTCCTCACAGTTTGTCACCATTTAATCTTTCACCAAATGCAACGCTACACAAGCATCTTGTACATATTTATGGATGACGCAAAAACATCGTACGACTCTGGAATCTGGAAAATAACATAATAGCGGTGACGTTTCTATACATACCTGCCACTGGGTGAATTCCCCTGGTGACGTCACACGAGAAACACTGAGCAATTTTTCCACAAGTACGACGAATTTGTTAATGAAACAAGTTGCACATCGTTCGGCGAATATTGGACTTTTTTTATACGTTTTCTAGGTATCAACCATTTGAGAATACCTTTAAGGTCAAAATGATAATGGTCATTAAATCATTTCTTATGTCAACGAAATGTGATTCGTGTTGTATGTAGTTTCTCTTGTAGCTCCCTCCAAAGATTTCCGTATGTATAGTTCATAGAAAGACAAGACCAAGACACGAAGGGAAAAAAAGATGACCGTTTTCAGATAATGAAAGGAATCCGTTACCCTCACTTGGAATATTCAAAACTGAATTTGATAGGTGTCATATTGTAGATAGCAATGTAAATCATGTAGGTCATATCAACTTGATGTTTGTTTATTTTGTTTCTCGGCGTACCCTCCACGGTGCTCTCTTGGCGTACCCTCTACGGTGCTCTCTCGGCGTACCCTCCACGGTGCTCTCTCGGCGTACCCTCCACGGTGCTCTTTCGACGTACCCTCCACGGTGCTCTCTCGGCGTACCCTCCACAGTGCTCTCTCGGCGTACCCTCCACGGTGCTCTCTCGGCGTACCCTCCACGGTGGACAGTATTATATCTTTAGTAGATATTGTCTGAACTTTGTACATGTATAATGGTAAACGTGTTTTATCCACTTTTGCATTGCAGCTGTTCATATTCAGGAACTTTTATCATATATTTATATAAACCACCTTTTCACAGCTTAATATACGTTATTTGAGAGAAATGCGTCAAATTTCATCGGCTGTATATTGATTAATTCATCACATTTGTGAAAAGTGACAGGTGAAACACAGCTTAAATTGAACCTGGGATATACTATATCCCAGATTGAACCAATCAGTGATACAATCATGTATAGTCTAATTTGACGCCTAATATTATCAATAGTTCAAGTCTATTGAATACAATATAACCAATTGGAAAGTGCTCACCGGGGTAATAAAACTTCTCTCTGTTCTATCTTTACATTTGAAAATGAGTAAAAGTTGCATCACAAACAAGTTAATGTATACGATCTTCTAAGGTCTTATCTCTTCATATATTAATTAGGGTAATCAATTTTTATCAATTCTTACAACACCGGTTAAGACACGAATTTAACTGATTAATGGATCAAATATTAAATGGACAAACCCTTCAAAGGTAAAAATTGTCCATTTTTTGTCTTCAATTTCTTTATAAGTTTGTTGTCCTACATTCTTTGAAAAATTATATAAAAATTTCAGTTATAAGTTATTTGATTTTAAGTTTGAAAATGTTGATTCAGTACTTGACAAGTTTACAGATGGATGGGTTTTGCACTTTTTCTAACACTTCATTTTTTTGTCGAAATTTAACTGTGTTTTCTCAAATACCCTTTGAGCTACACCAAATGAAGTTTGACACAGAGCACGGAATGAATGTCCCGTGGACTATTCTTAGGAGGTGAGGGTAACGTATTGATGAACAGCCTATGGTAACTTTGTTCTGGATCTGGATGAAATCACAGTGGGATGGATTGAAGTAATTAAGTATAATTTTAATTTTGATTTGAATAGTGATGTTGATTCAATGGTTCGAATATGTATTGGTAATTTGTTCCATTCCCTGGGATCCACTGACTTGAATAAATGATAGGAAAGATTAGTTTTAGAGAAAGGTCTATGGAAATCAAACAAAAAACGTCTGGTTGTGTAGCTCCTTCGGTTAAATTACACGTGAGTCGTTCTTGACAGTAGGCTATCAATGATTTATATCTGACTTTAAGCACGTCGGACCCGTATAACTATAAATCTATGTTAAACCTAAATCTGGAATATTTTTGGATTCTTGGTCAACCGTGATTTTCTGAGCTCGGGTGATCTTGCCTGTGAATTATGTTTATGGGTAGCCAGTACCAGCGATACATGTGGAAGGTCTAGCTCGGACACGTTCCATTTCAGGGTTTATCAGTTCCTTTATTCTCTTGGGTTTAAGTACCTCTGCAGTTTCAATCATCCGATTTTATCTTCTGACTTGGCGAGAATAAAATTGAGGAAAACCCACTCTTCAACAGATTTGAATCACGCGCTCGATCGAAGCAGCCGTGACGTCACAGAATTGTGTGCTCTGCTGTTGTACTCTCTACGTCTTTCCCGTAGTATAAGCCCAGATAACCTCTTACAGTGACGATTTTTTGCACTCAACACTATCTAATGAATTATATTAACGATTTTCCCTCATTAAACTGTCGTCTGAAATATTTCCAATGATGGTCCGTCATCACAAACAACTGAACTATTTAGTTACGGTCCTTAGTCCGCATCTTCCTGAGATTTTCAAAAGTGTCAATTCTTACGGAACAGAACAGAACTTATCTATCGTTGAATGGAAAAGATTTATGTGAATACCTAAACAAAGGCGTCAAGTTAATCTTTGGGTAACATGATTCTATGTTTAGACAGAAAAGTAACAACTAGAATTACAAATACTGGGTAAAATGTATGATTTACGATGAACGACATGAACAAAAACAGAAGTTAATAGTTTTTTTTTCATAAGAATACTCCACGACTCATTAACAGTTATCATATCATTTTGTCAAAGAACAGGCAATACTTATGCACAGCGACTACCGATACTTTTCACCGGCATGGTATCTTCCAGAATATACTCCGTAAGGCAGGTAGGAAACAAGACTCAAACAGAAATAAACGGAAACAAATTACATAAATATCCATATCAATAATAGTAACAATATTTATATTTTGTTAAAATTGAGTGGAATGGTTCTGAAAACAAACCAAAGACATTTAAAAAAATAGGACGCCCTATAGTTATTCCAAGCACGTGCATTTGCTTATAAATTAAGACGTGTTATGCGATGGACACACTGCTTCTGTCTATTTATTTTTTTAATTTTTTTTAATAAACATTCTCTTTTCGCATTTCGCGCCTCCTTAAAAGGCAGCATATCGTATTGTTGCAGCAGACACAAGTATCGCCTGATTTACCAGAAACACTCGCAAATTCTATCAATCTCTAGTGAGCAACTTAGTGTAACCATTCATCAGAGATTTGTTCAGAGTTGGAGAACAGGATATAATTTTTGGAAGTAATAATAAGTGACATTAACTAGGCGTTATGCTCATTAAAACTCAGTGCGACTATGCCTTCTGACAATTTTAATATATTTGTACAAGTAGTAGGCCTACTGTACGAACAGATTAAAACCTTACATGTGCCGTCTTCCAAGTGAATATTAACAATATTGTTGTTGTTTTAGGATTACATTTTCGGAGTCTAAAAATTGGTTTGAACTAGTGTTATGTTGTAACAAAGTTGTACCCCCCCCCCCCTCCCCCAGTCCCCAATATCCATAGACACACTTTGATTTACCGAAACAATTTTATCCCTAGTATCGCTGGTGAGAAAATAACTGAAGGTGTGCGCTGCCCTTTGCTCTCTCATTTCCTTGCCATATAAACACGTCCATTGTAGATCGGGTAACATGAAGACAGTCTTGCAATAATAATATGACCTTCAAATAATTATTGTGTTGTAGCCTTGCATAAATGGCACCTAGATAATCCCATGCATGGACCGATGAATTTGGAATTGAATCCAGCAACTAGCTTCAACATGGTTACGTTGACCGTTATCATATTAACACACTACAGTTCTGTCTTTCTTCCGATGATTTATTATTATTTAGTCCTTAAGAGTTATTCATAATCGTATGGCTGTTAGGCAATTCATAAGAGAAAGGTCAATAAAGTCACATGTTTATATTGCAGACTCTGTAACAGAATTAATTCCGGCGGGCAAAGTCGTTAACCTGGTTAGTGTGTACTATTAAAAGTAACAAAAATAATGTTAACGGCCGTCGCCGGAATTGCTTTTATTTCTCCCCCAAATAAGACTCACTTGGATAGCCAATGTCCTAAAGTACATCAATTTAAGCCTAGTATACCATATTGTAAAGAGTTATCGCACTTTTCATTGTCAATAAGGTGGTGATGTTTGTACCAATTCGACGAGACCAATGCAGTGAGATTTTTTTAATTACTTTTTTTCTATGATTCCGTACAGCCTAAATGACCAGTAAGGGTCCCCTCGTGTTGGATATAAGGTCGCTAATATCGCACTCTTTCTCATAGTCAATCGGTACAACAAGTGAAATCAAGTGGTAATTTAACTCATTTATAAAGTGGAGGTTTGTCGATTAAACACAGCCGCAATGGAAATGATAATTTCCGGCCTTGAAATGAAAGGGCAATAACTCCATCGTCAAGCACTGCTTGTTCTGAATGAGTGTTTTCTATATTGAATGAGAAATTATCCATTTGTGCGAATGTATTTTTTGTGCTTGGTGTGAATGAGAGTCCTGGCAGTGAATGGGGATTTTCAGCACAGAGAGAACCCATCACCGGCTGTGGCTCCGTTACTTAGCACTTCTACAAGTTTTTTTGTATTTTCATCTGTCACAGTTAATACAGAAATAAGTATGAAGTCATATTCTACTTCAAATAGGAAGGTTTACACAGATTAAACATCGTATAAAGCATTTGTTTGAAGTCACTCAATGTTGTTTTTTTTTTAGAAGAAAAACAACGCGCTTAGAAAGGCAATGTTTTTATGCGGCCTTATATAGAGAATATACCACACGTACTAGTTCCCCACAACTACAAACATGTAACATTAGTGTTAAAATATAAAATGTTAGAAAGTCCGAATCGATTATAAAATTAACAGAAATGACACAGAAATGGCGCTTTTATGTGGGATCTAACATTTAAGTACTATAAATCGACTAGGTTATTTACCTAACACCAAACGTATTATAAGAGTAAAACTGAAATCCTTGTCCACATTCAGGGGGAAAATGATATTTGGTTATACTGGACTAAAAGCTACCGTAACTGGCAACCAGTGTTGGGTTATTGGACCAAATGGTACCGTAACTGCCAACCAATGTTGGGTTATTGGACCAAATCTTACCGTAACTGCCAACCAGTGTTGGGTTATTGGACCAAATGGTACCGTACCTGCCAACCAGTGTTGGGTTATTAGACCAAATGGTAGACTACCGTAACTGCCAACCAGTATTGGGTAATTAGACCAAATGGCACCGTAACTGCCAACCAGTGTTGGGTTACTGGACCAAATGGTACCGTAACTGCCAACCAGTGTTGGGTTATTGGACCAAATGGTAGACTACTGTAACTGCCAACCAGTATTGGATAATTAGACCAAATGGTACCGTAACTGCCAACCAGTGTTGGGTTACTGGACCAAATGGTACCGTAACTGCCAACCAGTGTTGAGTTATTGGACCAAATGGTAGACTACCGTAACTGCCAACCAGTATTGGCTAATTGGACCAAATGATACCGTAACTGCCAACCAGTGTTGGGTTATTGGACCAAATGGTAGGCTACCGTAACTGCCAACCAGTGTTGGGTTATTGGACCAAATGGTACAGTAACTGCCAACCAGTGTTGGGTTATTGGACCAAATGGTACCGTAACTGCCAAACAGTGTTGGGTTATTGGACCAAATGGTAGGCTACCTTAACTGCCAACCAGTGTTGTGTTATTGGACCAAATGGTACCGTAACTGCCAACCAGTGTTGGGTTATTGGACCAAATGGTACCGTAACTGCCAGCCAGTGTTGGGTTATTGGACCGAATGATACCGTAGCAACCAGTCAGTGTTGGGCTACTGGGCAACATTATACCTTTATTACAACCAGCCAGTTTTAGGTTACTGTGTTGGGTTTATATTGGACCAAATTATACCGTAGCAACCAATTAGTGTTAGGTTATTGTATCAAATGGCACCCCTGCAACAAACCAATGTTAAGTTACTGTATTAAATCAATCAGTGTTGGGTTTATACTGGACCAAATTGCACCGATGCAGCCAATCAATGTTGGGCTTATACTGGACCAAATTATATCGCAGCAAACAATCAGTGATGGGTAAGTGTACCAAATGGCACCCCAGCAACAAATCCATGTTAGGTTACTGTACAAAATCAATCAGTGTTGGGTGTATACTGGACCAAATGGTACCGTAAAACCAATTAGTGTTTGGTTTATATTGGACCAAATTATACCGTAAAAACCTATCAGAAATGGGTTACTGGACAAAACGATACCGTAACAATCAATCAATCTTCGGTCACTGAACCAAACGATACAGTATAGCAACCACACAGGGCTGGACACATCGAGCCGTGTATGAGATTGTCAATTTGATGCTCCCAACTTTTTTTCATATGTACGAAATATGCTGTGAACGTCAAAGCAATGCTAGTTCGTTTTCAAAGTCATTAGAGCCACCAATGTAACAGTGCCTTTAATGAACTCGAACTCGGATCTGTCATGTCGCTTATCAAAACGCTTCAAAAATACAAAAGAACTGTGCTCAATTATGAAGCAGTATTTTTTCTTGTATAAACCAAGAAATGATTATCTCCGGTGGGTAATTAATCCGGCTATCGACATCTCAGCCAGGAGATTGAGTTAGGGCCGCTTCGCGCATTAATTTAATGTGGAATTCTTCTGGAGATGATATGCTAGCAGTTTTGACTTTTGTACGTTTTCTATTGGGTCGAACATGTCCGGATTTTTCCGACAGAGGGCGTAGTCACTGCAGAATTTGTGTTTGATGTGGCTTGATGTCATTTATTGCGATTGAATTAACTTTGATGTTATTTGAACCTTGAGAAAATACGTGCATATTTCAATGGCATTTGGGAAAATTTAAAGTTTCTTGCTTATTCAATTATCTTTACATGTTTGGGGAAGTGTCTTTTTTTACAATCAAATCATGAGAAATATTAAATTGAATTTCCTCACAAAAACGTCATGCAGCCATTTTATCAAAGCTATTTTTTATACATGCAGACACCAAAAGCGGATGTTTTTTCTCTCGATTGAAAATCAAGGAGACGATATATTTGACTCCGTTTAATTCAAGTCAGATAACGGTATAGCATAGTGATTGGATACCTATGTCATCATTTCCTTACAATTCAATTATATTTCCCCTTTTGACGACGCTTTGATGTTATCATAATGTCTGACTTCTCAGTCTTCGTATTGAACAAACGCACACCCTGTGGAGTTTTCTGGCACCAGTTATTCCATATGTTAAGTGTATTTTTCTCCATCTAACTGTCTTAACAAACAAATCAGTAAAGCCACAACTATTAAATATGTTTTTCCTAAAACGTTTATAAGCTGATCGAGAAACCACTGACTGGAAAATAGTATACATAACCATTAAATCAGGTAATAACTATAGACCAAACAGAATGTCATAGAACGTCAAGCTCATCGAAATGCTTTTACCAAGTGTGATAAGCATATGAAGGTCAGTTTTAAGTTAGGATTTAAGTTAACAACAGGAAAATTATTTTTCACTATGAGGCGAGTTCAAACCCATATAACACATTACTGCGTGAAATCGTTGTAACCAGTTTGATTGGAATCTGATTACCACTCATAAAGTTGGGTGCAGTAGGCCAAATGTACAGTGACACCAGATCGCACCACTTGTAGGCGGATAACACCAGGGTTAATTCCATGCGATATCTTGCCACATAAAGGAATTCTTCGACATCGACATGTTCCGCTGGCCTGTATATAATACCTGCAATATTGTACAATGACTAACTAAAAACTAGAATTACTTCCATGTATTATTCATGTCATGTGTATGGTACATGAAAAGACTGGAGATAAAGAGGCACATAATTTAACATGCTTTACAGATTACAGTGGACGCCTCTCTGATATGTTTGTCTGATTACATGATTGTAGGCCAGATTGGTGATTAATTTCCTGTACAAATTGCGTAAAAAAACAACATGTTCTTGTATTTCAATTATAATGAAAACTTATAAGCTATAAATATTGGGAAAACATGACGAGGAAAAATACCTTAATGGGGTAAACAGAGGTCAAATATATCACATTGTTAGATGATATTGACCGGAGACGGAGTTGACTAGAAATTCTAGCCGAGACCTTTCCGATATGCACGTATAGATTGCCAGACGTTGTATATTCAGTCGGTACGTATGCCATATGTAAATATTTAAGAGAAATAATCAATTAATCTGGACACATTGTTGATATTAGATCCCATTGACATTACCTTCTATAGATGTGACCGGAAGAGAATAAGTGAATAGTTACGGACTGGTGTTTGTCAGATGGTAAACCTTGTGTATGGCGTTGAGTGGTTCAGTTGAATCACGGCAGGCTGTCCCTGGCCTCCACTGTGCTCACTTGTTCTCCAATCACTCTGGACACACTTGTACGGGATCCTAATCAAGCTCTCTCTCCATTTTATAGTTTATTGACCCAGTCTCTCTGCATGTCCGCCTCTCTCTGTCTCTGATTCCCGAGTAGCCGTCAACAACATTATTGAAGACAAGATGTATCTACACCAGAATTATGAAAGTGCAAATGTTTGAAAAAATTGTGTCAATTAGTTAAAGGTGGATAAAAAAGAAGCGTCCCTGAGGGATAGGCTTTGATGATTACGTTTTTACCTGCTTTTCGACCCTAATTCTCTGACAATCCTTTGGTGTCGCTCGAGGTATTCTATGTCATTTGTCGGAGAGGAATTGAATCTAACCTCCATTACTGGACAAATTATACGTGTACGGAAGAGTTATTCTTATTCTCAGTGTGTGAACTTCTCTGAACGATGAGCTGCAGTAGTAGATGGAAGAAATTACCGAGTGTGACGGCACTACGATTGGTGGATTCTGTATACGCTAGACGTGTCTGCATTAGGCTGTGTTAGGCTGTACAGCAGATCTCTCTGGCGAAGTGATGTATTCAAGTTGTAGGATGCTGGTAGTCGGGATGTGGGATTGTCACTGATATTCCACCCTGTTTACCAGGGCAGTTGAACTCAGGCCCTAGGGGACAGGCGACAATGGCTACTGGATTTCAGTCTACCGTTATTTTGTTTTTAACATTACCTAGGTGATCGAATTGTGTGTGTGTATGTGTGTATTTTGAAATTATTTTATATACTGGAGCGTGTTATAATTGGGATCATTAAGGAGCCGATGGATTGGGATTTTCAGAGAAATGTGTAAACCTCAGCAGATGCCGCCGTGATTTGGAGTTATCTGTCTACTTTGATAGGGCGATTTTTAAAGCTGGGGCTGAGACCGGGGCCCGGTCGTGGCGGAATGGCGAGAAGTCGAAATGGGCGCTGGTGTCGTTTCCGACTCCGTGAAGATAACGCTCGATTTGTTCTTCTCGCCATTGTAATGGTTTTATATATGCTCTGTGGCTCAGGAATTTTCATGTTATTAGAAAAAGATAATGAAATAGAAGAAAGAACTATTTATGAAGGAGTCATTAATGATTTCCTAATTCAAAATCCTACGGTCAATCGCACTGAGTTGGAGGTATTATTAAAACGACACGCCGAAACTGACGCCGCTGGATTTGTGAGTAACAAACGTGCCCGTTGGGATTTTCCAGGATCGTTTTATTTTGTTGGTACAGTGGTATCAACAATCGGTAAGTTAATCTAATCTAATTGTATGTCATTTGCCATTCATTATCCAACTATTCCTTGTTTGATTGATGGTTGTTTTATCAAATCTACCCGGGGTACTATATTACGTGTCCTGAACACGCTCAGTACGCCGTGTTGTAAAGGCAATATTAAAAACGGTTCTATGGTGAATATGAGTGGAATCATTGAACTGAGATGCAGTCATCGGGCCGTTTTCTCGGGTAATCAAAAAGTGGTTTTATCGGGGCTTGAAACTAACACATATCTTTCATTTTTAAAGGTCACATGTAAAATTGAATTACACACATGAAGAGGTTTGATTCGAGTTGCCAGACCACGGCCATTGAAGCAATATAATGCTACAATCGATGCGGGCCTCGTTGGAACAGATGGCTCGCTCTGCATTCGAGATCCTATCCTATACAGATTTATGGATAGTCATTAGCCTTCAGCAAAACAACACTGGCGTTCACAAATATAGTCCAATGATTATCATAGAGAAAGTTAGTTTATGCCATCCACCGGTTTTACATTTCTTGGTAACTCCAGCATACAGCTGTATACTGGTATTTACGTCTGCACACGCACGAATTTAAACTAATTTACATCTGCAAATGCACCTTTTAAAACTTTATGCGTTCGGAATGCAATTCTGCATTACCGTGAGAGCATAAAATTACATAATATCCTATCAACCAGACTGCAAATTATTCAATATTTGGCAGAAAAGCAATTTTATATTTAAAACAAAATAAGTCAAAATTGATGTAATTACCGCAGCTTACTTACTTGTAAAGCGCAGTTGATAAATGACTTTATTTCCTGATCCAGGGGCCGGTTTCACAAAGCATTTTCTGACTTAGGTCAAAAAACTAAATTTGATATTTTTGCCACTTGACTGAACTTAGTTTTAAAGTAATACCCGTACTTGTGACGTACTTAAGTTATTATAATTATGTTAAAATATTAAATGTTAAAATTCAAAACTGAGAAATGTGAGACAGTTTGACTTAAGTATAAAACTGCTTTGTGGAATCGGACCCAGGGACTTAAATGGTACCTAAGATGTACTGTATTCTCTCTATTTCTGATATCTATACATATGGTATACGTTATGAAACTCAACTTCAACATTTCGTTTTGAGAAACTCAATTGTTTAAACACATTAAAATTGTTGAGTGTCACAGTGTTGATGTTTCGATAACTAACTATTCTTATTTAACCGCTACCGTTGTATAGTTGATATTATTTTGGACAAAGTCTTTGCGTTATTTGTGGCAATACTTTAGCTTAACCTAAAGAAATCTTGATCAAATGCTAACATTATACTGCAAAAAAGCAAACTAATGCGTGGTCAAACATAAACGAACTCAGAACCTAGAATGTCAAATCAAATGTTTAACCTTTTCTTCAATGTTTGGGGGTAGGCCCTACAAGTGATTAACAAAGCCACAGTGTAGATAATTTGTTTTCGTTGTGTTTGACACGTGATCCCTCATATCCCAAAGTAAATGTCTAATTAACGTACGACTCAGTATTGCATAGAAACTGTTTAATAAAAAACCCTCTTAACACCTTGATATAGAAGTAGTTGGAAACATACAGTGTTGGTGTTGTGCGTATATAGTACACAGTATACAGTACCGTGTGGGCTCATTAATGTAACCGTGTTTTTGGGATTGTTAATAGACTCTGCACACACGATTATTGATGTTACCTTGGTAAATGAACTGAGTGTGAATGGGGTTGGTATATCAGGTCTATTGGTAATACCGGAGTCATGCTGGAGCTATAAGATCACGGTTTACGCGGCAATGACTGGCCCGAGCCGCTGACCCAACCTTACCAACCACCATCATCAATCTTCTCCACACGAGAACCCAATAGCCGACCAAACTTCCCTGCTTCTATAGACGCTAACTAGATAGAATATAGGCCATATACTAGACCTGGTATTATTGTCAATAGCCTCTTGATTGTATCAGCAAATACTATAAATGAAGACAAGTTTGCAGACACGGGAGACCTAAACATGATATATGACCGAGCAATGTCTCATTGTTTTCAAGCTATGGACATCAGCCGGTCATTATTAGTCCGTTGCAAATCATCAATTCAGAGCTAATTATTATGGATTATAGACAACACACCATCAATGTGTTTTGCTGCTGCAGATCTTTATTGTGTCAGCTATACACAGAAACAGTTTTTGTAACCAAACTTACACTTAAAATAAGCTTCTTGTCAATATAACAAACGTTTGTGCATATTAACATGTTGTTTATTATAGAACTAATACGACCCACATTTAATAATGCGGCTTATTTGATATCGTACAAAGTTTATTTATCTGTCTATGAAAATGTACACTAAAGCTGTTTTACTCGCAGTTTGTACACTGAGATTGTTATGCTGTAGCAGTGATAGGTTTTTTGTCCAGTGACAATTTGCAATTATATCTGAGAAAACATCATTGAAATAGATATATGGCTGAATACATAGGTCTGTGTTGAGATTCTTTTGTCAAGGTATCGCTATGAGGAGAGATAAGTGCGAAAAAAGGGCAATTGTAAATCGATCTTATCCTTGGTAATACGGCCTGTAAATCACAACGAGGCTCCCCCTAGACCACTGGCTGGAACAAGTACTCTTCACACAGGAGACAGCTTACATAGCCGCACTGTACACAGTGGTCTTATTACATAAAAGTAGTCAGAAAGATCGGTGCATTAATATCTGGGACCTCATTTGGTATCCAATAAACGATCAGGGTTTAACTATGTTTAAATGTGTTTCAATAGAATACAGACTGGCGAGAGACCGGATAGTATATGTTAAAATATGTTAAAGCTCCATGGTAAACTGTCTTGCATTTCATTCTCAAAAAGCTATATGTCTAATTTAAAATAATTTTTTTAGACGAAACCATAGATACATAATCAGGTTTTTAAACAGTATAGGATTAACAAAATCAGTTATATTAATGTATTAGTTATGTTTACCTCCACTTGACAACTCCATCCTTCTTTGTGTCTGTATTTTTGTTTGTTTTGACATGAGATTATGAATGGACACTTGTTTATAACACTACTACAATGTTTACACTTGTTTTGTAAAACCTGTAACATGTCTTTTCACAGTTCATCTTTTGTTAAGTGAACCATAACACCTGTCATCCTAACATGCCCAGAATAGACACTGTCAACATGGCATACCTCGTTTTTCTTCCTGTTGACTACAAAGTTGTCTAGTCATCCAATTCTTAGTCTGACAGTTTTGTTTGCTTGTCAGACACGTTTTAATAATAATACTGATTTGGAATGTGGGCTGTAGGCAGCTAATAAAATGGACGCTCAAAATGTATGGCAACTGACTCCTTTAGATATTTAAAATAGAAGTTCCTTTATTGTACATCTTTCAATTTGAGATATTTGTCATATAATTTGTTTAAAAAAAATTTGTTCAGTAGAACGCGATGTTGAACGTTAGACAATTTTTCCGTGCTGTGTTTTTCTGGGCAGTTCAAATGCTCACACGGTTACCCATCACGATACTTACGAGCTAAACAATACTGCTGTTTGTAGTATTGTCTGGTTAGCATGTTTCTGTGGTATAATCAGCAATATAAGCATTGATGACACTGAAAAACAACTCATTATTGTTTGCGATGTTTGGTGACAATGCTTAGAAATATCTCCAAAAATAGCATTACACTGGCACACGGATATGGCAAGCCATTTTATCACTTCCATCTTTATTTTACATATGCCGAATAAGTTTCGATTTTATTTTACTTATGTACAATTCTTTTCCACATATGTGAAAGTCTTTTGTACTTATGTTAAAAAGATTTTAACTTATATGATTGATTGATTCTACATATGTAGAATTCTTTATCAACATATGTAAAATTCTTTTCAACATATCTGAAATTCTGATTTACGGAAGTAAAATAAAACTTAAAAAACCTAACTATATTTATTTCACATATCATGTAAAATTCTTTTTCACAGAGTGAAAATCTTTTTCACATATGGGAAATTGTGTATTACATATGTTGAATTCTTTTTTACTTATCTGAAATTCTTTTTCACATGTGTGGAATTCTTTTTCAGAGTGCGTGGAAATCTTTTTCACATATGTAAAATAAAGTCATTTTGTTTTACATATGTGAAAAAGAATTCACATATGTGAAAAAGGAATCAATATCTTTATAATAACGATAGAAGTGATAAAACGGCTTGCCATACATGGGTATGGAATCATTTACTTAATCAAACCTTATTATTTTCATACAGGATGGTATGTTCTGTGTTGAACTGCTCTCCCATATGACCCTCTTACACAAGCACACACATTTAAAACATATACATAGGCGATAACAAAAGCTATCATTTAAAGGATTTAAAAATGGTGTAAATATGTCATAGGATGTTAAATTCGGAAAAAAATAGACGGCAAAAATATAATATGTTTATATAATCAATAAGAATGAGAAAGTATATGTGTATGTATTTATCTTATGTAAATAAAGTCATACAAATATTTCTCTAAACAGATCTTTATCTGAAGTCGTTATACGTTACCAAAGGGCATCTTTTATAACAAATATATAGCACACGCAGATAACGTGCTGTTGGGTGGGATATATCTAACTCCTAAATTGTACTGTAAATAATAAGAAATTAACTATCATTTCGAGAAAAGACTCGGGCAGCAAGAGGTAAGGGGGGGGGGGGGTGCGACTAGACGTATGGAGTTAGCACTGGTAGAGGTGAGTTAGTTCTACTGCTGGTCTCTGGATATTTGAGGGTTGGTGGTGGTTCGGGTGAGCGGAGGAGGAGGTTTATTTCGCGGCTGAGCGATACCCGTTTCATTCACTATCTGCCAACAATAACAATAACGTTGACTAAATAAACAGATGATAATGTTAAAGAACCATGTTAATAGAAAAGGGATTAGTGTAGTGTAGAGTTGCTAGTTCACATCATTACTACTAAAGTGTTATTTTAATTAGAAATATCTTTACGAGGCTGTCTCACTAATGGCGTTATATTCTCTATTCTCACATCGTGGAAAGCTTTATGTTTCAGTAGCGCTGTGAAACGGTGAAGGTTATTCCAATATCAATGACTGGGAGTCATTAAAATTCCAAACTGCTATTATTTTTCTTAAACTTTTCCTTCGATTGCACCACACCATTCTGAATGAGTCCCACTGAAATAGCTTCTTTTCAATTATATCTGTAATTACCATGATGTGGTAGGAGTATCAAAACGTGAATGCTAAACGGTGAAACTTTCAAAGCCCTGTAAAATACAGACGTAAGAAAACACATCATAAATACAGGTTAGTTTCGGTAAATATAAACCCGAAGATGGACTGGTTTGTTAAAATGTCAAACAGTGAAATCATAGCTGTCCCTTACGCAGGGAATCAATAGTAGTTTAGGCTGGGCAAATAGTTAGACTTTTCACCCTAAGATGTCTTGTATGTTGATATTCAGGCTAGCTGATTTTGTGATAGTGAGACAAGCAAGAAGTGATGGGTTCCAGCTAGTTTAGGTAAAAGGGTTTTCACCTCTATTACAGACAGCAAATACAATTAACCAACCACGTTCTTCCCTAAAGTTCGTCCATATTGCCTGAAAATTGAATTCGCTGTGCAATCGTTCTGATCAACGCAAATGTAGCCTTAGGCTGTACAAGAACGGAAAAGAATCCTTTATACATATTTCATCGGATTTGACTGATGACAATTCTATCGCGAATAATGCAATTTTAAAATTGTCACCAAAGACAATGAGTGGCAGTATCGTGTAACACCAGACTACTGAACTGTAAAATGCAAACGCGACTTGTTGCCTTGGTTACCATAGCTAATAATCCGGATTGTGGCAGCATTGGTCTTGTTTTCTAATCACACATACTATGAAATCTATATCCCTGTCCTTATTCGGCTTAGTTCAAATGAATCGGCGCAAGGTCTGATTCTGTCGCTAATGTGATATGATGGTTAATTTCCGTTTTGTGACATAAAGCGCGCGTTACAGCAAAAAAGTGCCAGTGCACGCCACGTGTCAGGATGAGTGTTGTCTGAAGCGGGAAATAACAAATGATAATTCGCACTGGTGCCATTAGAGTCGGGTTGTTTTTAGCTTGTATGAACTGAAAAGATTCATTTTGAAATATGTTTTTAACATTTTGCTGTTTTTTGACAAATATGTATGGGTTCACTTTTACAAGAAGCTTTTAAAAATATGTTTTGACAACCATAGCATAGACGGTATGTGTTTCCATAAACATGTTTTGTCGTTCACTCACAGATAATCAACGGTATACGGTAAAGTCGTTTTTCAGCAATATTTTAAAACGAATCTACAAATTCTAGGTGTCACTGAGTGGATATCAACAGAATAACTTGATGAACTATGGATGCTTAAAAAAAGCGCTTGGTGAATTCAAGGATTTCGCTTTTCTTTTATTCATTGATTGACCACTTCGAGGCAAATACGACTGATATACCTCATGGTTCTAACTGTACTAAAATGATAGCTGGTTCGGTGAGAGAGAAACATAAACTAGAAGATCAAAATGTGATAAGAACCCCTATACAGTCAGAGACAAAAGATTACTAGTTAGTTGTTATATCACTGTAAAAAAAAATCCTTAACAAATTTATGGAAAAAATTCCATAACGCCTTTAATGGGGAATTTTCCTTAATTTGTGTGGAAGTTTTCATACCATGTTAAGGATAATCCATAAATATGTTTGGAATAATCTTTGCCCCCGAGACAAATTCAATGTCCTATTCCTTGACATTTCTGGAATATTGCCCTGGTGCTTTATTCGGGGAATATTCCTTTACTTTTTCCTTAACATGTTAAGCAATATTTTTTTACTGTAGTAGGCCTACACACACTACTTTTACTTTTATATACGTACATTAAAATTATATATACGTCCTGCAACTCGCTTTCCAGAACTGACATTATACATATTAATATAAGAAACTTGTTTTAAGGTCATTATTTAAGGAATGTGTCCACTTACACGGGTGTCAGAGAAGACCGATAATTGCCATCTTACAGAATATAAAGGTTTTGTGAGTTTTAACCTATCACTTCTTACTTGAAATCATTCCAAGACCTTGGCAAAAAGATAGGCAAAACTCGCGTATAACGGGAGTTTCTTGTTGATTTGGTGCGCCTGTCAGAATTGTCCTAAGCGTATGTCAGCGAGGTTATTATAAGCTTTGATAGTGTGTTATAATGCAACCGAAATTGGTACGTCTAGTGAATATGCCAGTAACTCAACATCTGTTTACATAGTTTACAACCAGCCCATGGTTAAAGATCCAAATCGCTTTCTTAAAGAAATTTAATAACTAGTAATTTTTAATCCGGTAGAACGAACCATAATTCTGACACAAATCATCGAGCATGAATTCGAATAGTCGCCACTGAACTAAGGGTAAGTCACGCGACAACATTCCCGTTCCTGTTCGTGGTTGTTTTCAGCCGCTCTAAACTGTCACATAACATCTTTGAGTCTCGCTTTGAGTCAGATCGTTCTCTGTGCCTTTGCTTTTACGAATACGAAGTTTGATTTAAATGTACAGTTATAAACAGAAATGAGTTTCAGTATTTTCGTTATTTTGGGATAACACTTTCTTAGTTTGAACAGATTCTAGTTCAGAAATTTTTGCAGGTTGAGACCCGTCCGGGAATCGAACCCACGACCCTCAGAGTTAGGCACCGAATCGCCAGCAGTAAATG
>JAVFBX010236810.1:0-10585 GCA_034783855.1 Mopalia kennerleyi | reverse complement strand
AAAGCTGCGAAAAACCAAGCATCTAGTATATTATAATATTTTGGTTGTTTTTTTTAGCAGGTCACTGGGGGCGTGGATGGATTCAATTATACTTGTTTTTTCCGCCTAATTATAACTGTCACTGAATATCAATAGAGGAAAAGTTAATGCTGTTATATAATGTTGTTATAAATGCACATTCCGTATATGTCAAATAGTTATATTTTTTGCGGACCATTAAAACAACCAAAAAAAAAAAAAAACGCGAAGGAGAGAGACTCATGAGCTATTAATCGCCATAGTAATACGCATGCGCACTGACAACTGTCAACCTCACCAGTTCTCCGGACTTTATACGGAAAAGGACGAATGAGAACAATACTGGCTACCTGATTTTATGTGGAGTGGGCCTGGATAAGGCCAAGCTTCACATCCCTGTATATTGTAATCCCCGGTTATATCTATCATATTGAATGTCTAATATAAAGCAAAAGGTTTTACAATAATACGTAATTTATTTTCAGGCGCCGGTTAGTCAAATCCCTATTAAATTTTATCCTCTATTCGATGACGTCAAGCCATGTTGAAAATCTATCACTAATCCACTATTAATTATGTAATCTGGTGTTAGCGATTAATAGCCTTTCGCGCAGCTGGGTGTAGAAAGATTTGGTTCGTTAATCATCTGCTGAATGTGTTAAAACTAGGCCACACAAATGCAGTGGGTAACCTTCAAAAGGCAATACCAATGTTGGTTATAATCAAGCTGAAACTGGCTTCAATGGGATCAACAGTATGGCGATCTCTCGCCTTTCTGTCAACAAAGGAAAGACATACATGATATATTAAATAAATACATTTTAGCACTATGTTAATGGAAAGCAGAGTAGCTTATATCGAAAAAATCTCAACTTAAAAATGTTTCGATCTGATTCAAGCCCGGCCCGATAATATATATATTGCAAGAAAAGTTGTCTATCTCTACATTAAAAAATATATATTGTAATATGATATTCTCTGTTGTTTGTTGAACGTGTTACATGTATGCCGTTTATATTTGTCTCGAGACGGGTAATTTAAGTATATAGTGACATGCCAGGTGTGGGACATAGGGATAGTCTAAGATAGATTTACCGTTGAACCTTGTCCAAACAATAAGGTCATCTGTCAAGTGAAACCTCAACATTATAAAGCATAATAAACTCAAACAATTTCGGATACGGATTTTTAAGCATGGACAATAACTGTCCGCATACACTGCACTCGGCGTTGGCAAAACATGCCATTGTTGCTCTACAAAAGCCTTCGAAATGTGAATTCGATATACTTCAAGTGATTATGTTGTCAACGTGAGATAGTGTTATTCAAATCCCAAGGCTTGTATATATGAATTAAGGCCGTCACTAAAAGTGGTCAATTTCAGCACAGATATATATCAGTCAGTTAGGCTTATACACGACTCATCCGAGGCAGTTTTTCAATATGTGAGTCGTGGATTGTCGCTGTTAATAACATGTATGCTAAAACTTGGGATGGAAGCTTTTTTTTAAAAGAAAGAGTGTTTCATGCATGTGATTTGCGAAATATTCGACACACAGATTTAAGCCGGAGATTTTGTTTAAAAATGTGTAAGCAGTAGCATTGCCAAGATCAAGCCGTGTACTATGCGTGTTTTAAGCTGTGTTTATTTTATTTTCAAGACAAATTGTTCGTGGCTGTCCAATTTGAGGTTCCATGTCGTAACAACCCTGAACTTACAAGCAGGATATAATAGTCACAGACATTCCACGCAAAAGTTGACACAAAATTCCTGTTGGGATACAGCTTTTACCACGGAGCAATATTAACAGCTATTGGTGATTAATAACTCAGTAACAATAACTTGGAAATAACACATGCGTATCCTGTCCAGATTAAAACAGTAATACCACCTTGATCAAGCGATTATGAGGATTATCGTCAATACAAGCAAATCGTTACACATACATTCGACACTTCTCAGTTTACATGGAGTTTGAATCAAGTGCATATCGATACATGGTGTTTGGAAATACGAGGCTCTATAGTTTCTGCAATGGATGTAAGTTAGAGTCTAAGTGAAAGGAAATCAAATGAAGCGACAACCTCAAATTTCGGACTTGCGAATGGATTTGAATGTCCAATGCAGTCTCGAGGGTAGTAAAGGAGTTGTATTCAAACCACAGCATGGGACCCAATCACGTCAGCCCAGTCACCTTGCGTTCTGGTGCGACTCCGGATTCGTGCCCTTCAGGAAGAGGATTGTGGATGATTCGTATCCATGGCACCATAGTGAAGAGACCAAAAGTAGTCTTTCAACCTTAAATTCTAAGACAAAATGGTATAAATCACAGAAGAACGCTTGGAAACTCTGGAAAGGTTATGGACAAGGGGCAGCAGACGCCAGAGATCCGGTTTACTTATTTTCGTCTACAGGACAAGCCGATGGGAAAGATTTTGCTAAGTCACCCGAGAACGTATCTCAACGTCCAAATACTGTTGCAAGGTCTCGTTGTATTACTGCATTCCCTTGTGTAGAAGAGAATGGTTACAGACGAGTCTACACGGCAGTCCAACGAAGTAAAACGGAACAGGTCAGGGCCAGACGTGCATGCCTAGTTGGGAAAGGTTTCAGCAATTTGTTGACCAAGGGAGTAGCATCAACCATGGCAGTGAAACAGTTACTACCTTCTACATCTACTGTTTTACAAAGCTCCCCAAGATCCAACATTCGGGGCATCCATGATATTGAAGTAAGACTTCCAAATAGACAAGAAAAGTTGCCAAACCATATTGACAGACCAATGAAGAGGGAAGGTGGACATTACAGACCATTTTCAAGAATTGCTGTGAAAACGCCGGAAATGACTGTCGACGATTCATTAGTTAATTTTCGCAAAGACCAAAGATCAGCAGAGACCTTTAAGCAGATTATGAACTTTGAAAGAACACCTACAATGCACAATCGCCCCACGCCAACACGAGAAACGTCTGTTCGTTTGTTTCATACCAAAAGTACCGTTAACTTTTTACATTTTGACGACACGCACACACACTTGTTGCAATCAGTGATAGACGTGAATCAGCCTCCTTCTAGAATGACCTCAGCCAGGACAGCAACAAGTGTTATGGAACGGGAAGATGTCCAGGAAAATTGTTCCACAAACATTTCATGAGCATCAGGCTCACCTCGATTATTCTACTTCTTATTTTGGCTGTCAGAAAGGATCTTTCATGATAATATCTAGATAATTATATTATTTCATCATTCTTACAATTGTTTTAGTAGTTATTTTAATTTTTTTGGTCTGATGCAACATTTGTCAATTGAGAACAGAACTATTTAACAATCACGGGGTAAAGCAATGTTGCGTTTTGACTGCGACGTATACTTTGAAAATAATACTTTGCAATATTTCAAATAAGGTTTAATTACTGCTTTCTATTGTTTAAACACTTTCGTTTACAGTTGAATGTGTGACCAAGCATAGTATACAATTGCGGATTATTGGCACTATAGGGAATATCTTTGTTTATGGGTTATCAAAGGTGAGAGACAAGAAGTCAAACTCTAGACACCCAAGCCGTCGAGGGCTTTGACGTTGTGTCAACAAGACGACATATCTCTGGCACACAGTGATCGGCCGAGGATTAAATCACCCTTCTTACGTAAACACCCCAATGAATAGCAGGTATTTCCTTTTGGTTTAAAAATACATGTTGGGGCATGCAAAATAACCGTTGATTAAAACAGCCGTGGTATTGCCTCCATGGTAGTGCGTATAGAATGTTAAGTCACAAACCAGAAGCATGTTTCGTAGTGACGCCATGCATTGGCGGTGAATAATTCGACACAATTACCCGCCGAAACGTTTTTATTGTGTGTGTTTTCTTTGGTTGGATTCGTTCCTTCGTCTCGTGTTATTTCGCAAACTACAGAGAGCAGTTAAAACAACAACAACTCGACGGAGTGTCCACTTCTTACGCTGCCTCACTATTTAGTTTGGTAAACCGCGAAAAAACCTCGTAAAAACCAGGAAACGTGACTTGTAAAACCCGTCATAGACAAGCTATATCTGACTAAGATCAACAATTCAGCATACTAATCATCGATTGATTGATCGATCGATTGATAGATCAATAAAGTGTATGTTTATCCTAAACATACACTTTTTGCGTATTACTCTTCAGCGGAACTAATGGTTTTAGAAATGTGAAGGGAACCTGTATTCCAATTGAGTGTAAGGATGTAAAAGAGTCTGTAGTAATGTGTTGTATTGCGTTTCATTTTGGCAATATGAATCCTACTTTTATTAACAAATATATATCATATTTAAGACGAAGAGATGTTGGGATGCAGTGCGAGAATATAGATCTTTTAGAACCGGAGTGACAGTGTCCAAAAATCTGTCGTTGATCTATTTACTGTTAATAGGTTGCCAGCGGTACTCGTCTTGTATACCCTTCAACCAGCAGACGGTCAATAATATAATCGCTTTGCAGAGGAAATCATAAATTGTTGGAAAATTTGCTTGTTGATTGATTGAGTGTAGTCCTTAAATAATATCGGACAAACTTATCAGTATAATATTTACACAGGAATAGTGTGAACAATTCAATTGTCCAAATGACGTCCCGTACCAATAAGTATAACCATTGTCTGGTGGGTGCGTGAGACGACAATCTGTATCAGTGTCTATTATTTATCCTAAATGTTTAAGATACATCTATTGGTATCATCATCCAGTAATCATTCTTCTAAAGTATTAAATCTAACTGCAGTAAGAGACAGATTTCGCAAATTTTGACTGCATTTAAAAACGTATGATGACATTCATGCTAGAGTTATATCCCCTTATTGTATAAAATATAGGTGTAGCTGAGTTGAAATACTTGATTAATGGCATTAAGCAATAAATTAAATATTGCCGGCTATTCTGTGACTACAGTCCATCCGTTAATATGCCCTTTCTGTTGCTTTGTATGGGGGCTCGTCGGACTTGTGTACAAATCAGTCTCTAGTATATTTCTTGTCGTACATGTAGTCTAATGAAGGGCACAAAGTATGACTGGTATAAAAGCGGAGCGTTTATTCAGCAAAGGCTTCTTATTCCGTTATCTACTTTCTTTTAGTGACGCCATTTTATATATATATAACATTTAACCTTACACCTTTGTCGTTCAGACACCTAAATATCATGTCACCGAATACATCATATAATACACCGGTGTTGTTCAAAAGATTACTTTTTGTCCTACTGACACAGATTGGCAGATTATATAACCAGTTCAAAACGAAATACTAATTTCAGTTCCAATCGTATCGTAGGCCTACTCATCGCGTGTGCACTAACACAACTTGAAACACGAAATACGAACTATACCGAATATGTCTTCGCGTCTGCATCTTGACGAGTCTATTGCCTTTGACTTTCTTGAAAAAGGAGGAAGGTGGCAAAGACAACAGATGTTGATTGCTTTCATAGGATACTTTTCTTTGAATTTTCAGGCGCTTCTGATTGTATTTACCGGTAAGGAAAATGTTACATATTACATTTAAGAATTTCCAATATCCAAAAACTTAACTGCAACTTCAGAGACAGTTTAGCGACGTGTGGGAGGAGGAACTAAGGGGCAACTTGAAACTGATCTACATTGTATTTTGTGATGTCATTCTATTACGCCGTGTATTGTCCAGTCTTGTCTTTTTTTATACTGTGCGTCGGGAGCGGTTTCCTTCACCCATTGGTATAGCACAATGGTTCGGGCTAATTGTTAGCCCTTCGTCCCGCCTATCTCAACCCGTGGTGAAAGTTGGAAATTGATCCGCCGCTATCGGAGGCCTCTCAAAACATAACTCTGATTTGTCTTTGATTTTTTGTAGTTACTCTGAAAACACTGACTTGTATGTTACCTAATTGCAATAAATCTTTCGTTGACGGTTTTCAATCTTACTTTTGAAAAGGGGGATAACTTAAACGTGTCAACTCGGGCGAGAAACTCAAGTAAAATTTGATTTAAACTTTAGGAAAGAGACAAGAAGTTAGATTTTTACGACTTTGTACTAAAAAAATATCAGAGAAAAATCAGATATTTGTTTTGAGAGGCCGGTGATATCGGCGGATCAATTTCCATCCTTCACCATGGTTTGAGATAGGCGGGACTAATCGCAAAGATGGAGGAGACGGAAGAATTAGCCCTATTTATCTTGCTACCATTGGTAAAACTTGCGTGCCGTCATAAAAAAAAAATATGTATGGTGTTAAACATCAATCAAAAACAACATGCAAACAATATTATACACTCGACTTCTGATTTAATTTTACTTCAGTCGCAATACAAGCCACATTTTCAATTTGGATATATATTCACCTTCCTTATATTGTAATAACTTGTGTCAAAAAATGGAATGTTCAGATGTTGTTTAAAAGATGCACATCTTTGGTTTCTGTTTTAATATTTTTTTTCAGGATTTCAGCCTAAATTCACGTGCAAAGACAACATAGTAAACCAAAATGAAACACAGGAAATAGTATTTGACAACAAATGTGAGGCAAGCACTACGACAGCAAATACATCATCCGTCTGCGTTGGAGGATACGTTTATGATGTTGGTCGCCACGAATCGATTGTTAGCGATGTAAGTACAGCTCCGATACCAATCACGCAGTTAGTAAAGTAAGCTATAAGTAGTTCGCTGGAAAAGAAAAACAATATGACGTTAGTCGTTAAATAACGGCAGTTAAGGGGAGCTTCCAGTTTCCCTGGTGCTCCAAACGAAAAGGGGCACCGCGAAACTGCAGTATTCCAAGGCGTGGCCGTGGGCAGTTAAAGGTAGCTTCCAGTTGCCCTCGTGCTCCTAAGGCAAAAGGGCAACGCAAAACTGAATGTCTTCGGTTTTCACCGTAATTGTATTGTCTTGGCACATCATGTCGGAACATCGCTCGGCCATTCTCGAACCGTAAATAAATCTCGGGCTTTATATCATTTTACCCACTTATCCACGTGTTTATTGTTTATGTCTGAAGGCTTTTCTTGTGATGATATGGTGACGTCATTGGAGTTACATTATTATAAAATTACTTACAGAGCCCCAAAAATGTATTATCTACAACAAGTCATACACAAGAAAGTAACGGTGTTTTGTTCCAATTTGATTTTACCCAAGAAACTGGATTGATTTGAGTGATTTGTTTATAAATCCGCGGAGTGGTACTCTTGTCAATTTCCACGCATGCGCACAATACAACCGGCGGTCAACATTACACGTTTTATTGTTATATTATTGCTTTGATTCACCTCCGTGATAACTGTGCCTGTACGGGAAGTGTCGAAGGAGGTTCCGACATGGTCTTGGTATTGTTTGATACCAGAGACATTGACGGTGGATATCTTCACCTTTAAGCCTGGTTCGCCGTAATAAGTTTTAAACTAAACCAAATACGGCATAAATCTTCAGACAAATAAACAACAACCCAAACGTTGTCATAATGTCTTCACTTACCATTAACTTATCCAACAGAGCAAAACACAACCCATGTTATGAGTGTTTTGGTGTGCACTAAACTTATGCGCCTCGCCGTCAAATAGTTGAAATACACAAGGCAAGGCGGTAAAAAGTAATAAAAGTTCTTATGAAGATTCAGAGAAGAAGCGGTTTATAAATCAGGATTTTGATTTAATATGTGAAGGCAGCCATTCGCGGCAAACCCAACGAACGTTGTCAGCGGTTTTAATAGCATATATATATATATGACTGATTCATGGCGTAACTTGTCGTTCACAGTGGGACTTAGTATGCAAGAAAGCCTATCTTGCTGAGACGTCGCAGCTAGTGTATACAGTGGGGACAGCTGTTGGATCAGTTGTGGCCCCACCTCTCTCCGATCGTCTGGGCAGAAGAAGGACTTACTTAGGTTTTCGATTCCTCTATGTTATTTTTAGTTTTGGAATAAGCCTAGCCCCTAACATCACATTGTTTATGGTTGGGAGATTTTTGATTGGTATCATAGGAATGGTAAGTATATAACAAAATATGAAAGCCGATAGACGCCATCCCAAGAGCGAGTCAGGTAGATGACCAAATGGATTTTATTACAACTGGAAGCCGTCTTACCTCCAGGCGTTACGTAGAGCCTGGCTATAGTCATAAACCAGGGCCATTTTGATGTAGTGATATTCTCTAAAACGGCGTAAATTGTGCGTTCGTCGTCAGCGAATAACAGCTGTATAAATACACCGGGACTATGCTATGATGTCATTCAACCGTAGATTAATCTAATTCCCTTTTTAAAGAAATCAGTCACCCTTATCAAACAAACAAACAAACACATTATTAAGAAACTAACAAGTTTAATCATTCTGAAATGAATGAAATTGTCAATTTTATGTTGACATACATTACACATTTTCAAATTATAATGCGCCTGGTTTTGCTTGGGGATGTCTGCTGTCGATTAATATTGTTACCATTGTCTTATGTGGATGTTGTTGAATCAACTATTCTTACATATAGTTATCTAGGAACTCGGGTGACTCGATTGGCAATACAACAATAGAGATTTGCATATAGCAGTATATTGGAGCAGAAAATCTGCTTATTTGATCAAATAACACACAGTTGTTTATATTTCGTCCAATTATCATCTTCTGTAGCCAAGAGATTTATTCCGAACTACTTTGCATCAAATTATTAAACAGGGCCCTGTGGGAGAACAGTGGCAACACTGAACAGGCTACCCTGTCTAAAGAAAAAAAATAAATTAAAAACCCTCGGCAGATTCATCCCATATAAATAGAATAACAGCTACGCCCCCTGGTGGATAAAATTACCAACTTTCGAGTTGAAGCGTTGATAACATATGTTGAATACTATACTCAAGTTTAGACCATTTGCTAAACTTTGTAAAGCACTATTGGCGTATCATCGTATGTGTGGAGATTTGGTGTCTTTAGGGGTGGTTACATATGTTTTACTCTCATTGAGTATGTCGATTACCCCTAACATATACTTTTTTCGACAACACTTCACCTACTTCCATTGTTGACTATCGCTGTCATTCGTAACACAACATCGGATTGGTTGCGAAGAAGTTTCCTCGGAAGTTCGGAACCAATCAATCGCTTGACATTAACGTTCGGCTATAATTATATGCTCCATCTGTTAAGGGTTGTAATGCAGAGTAGCTCGGAATAAAAATGTTGACTATGATGTCCAATTATAACCGATGCATGCTTTTGCGGACGCAAATATAAAAATGATTTATTTCATCTGCAGAAAAGGTTAGTCATGAATTTGGGTATTTTGTAGGCTGGTTTTATAATTTTAAACAATGTTTTTCACCGTCATTTATAATGCGCTGCCCACCCAGGTCAGTGGCAGATTTTCTTGACATTGTCTGAATTGCAGGGTTATGTGCTTGTGATGTTCGTCTACTTGATGGAGTTAAGTCCAGCGCGTTTACGGCCGATCGTAACCGCGGTGAAGGGTGTTGTGTTGGCGTTGACGTTCTGTGCCGAAGCATTAATGGCGTACCTGTTGTTGGGTCAGTCGTGGAGGGTTCTACATCTGGTTGTTTCTATTTTTTCGCTGACTGTTATTGTTGATGTTCTGTAAGTATTCCCGATGATTGATTGAGTGATTAATAGCTTTATCATTCGATTTATCTATTAATTAACCGCTCGATAGATTGATTGATTGATTGGTTTATTATTTGATTGGGTGGTCGTTTGACTGACTCACTGACAGCGGTATAGCGATAATATATTAAATGTTTTGTTATGTGTGATAATTAATGTTCATTAGTTGCAAAGTCAACACGATATAACTGTGCAAGAAACACACGACATTTAACCATAGCGCTCTTAAAGTGTATGCTTGTGTCCATGGCGTCGAAGGCTCCATTATTCTTCGGTCCCACAAATGCGAAGCCAATATCTTTATTCTTTAAGAATAGATCGGGTATCATCGCTTGTCCGACGTTGTAATCTGAGCATCACAAAGCTCAACCTACAAAACTCAAGGTCTCCGATACGTCTACACTCAACCAATCAGATATTCGGTTTCAAAAGGTAATAAAAGACAGTCAATTTCAGCATTGACTTCTATCCATGCGACTAACGGGGATACATTTTGTGATGGTCAATTCAAGCTTAAATAACATTGTATATCTTGAATGGAGATACCAAGGGCAGGTGTTGTAACGAACAGTCGGGTATGCCAAGTGGCTTTTAATAAAATTTTGCTTGAATGTTAACGACCCGACAACGTATATTTAAAGTAATCTTGCAAAGTGCTGACGTAGCTATTGCATTATGCCACCATTTGTATTTCATAGAGTGCAGTTTTGTCGGCTCAATATTTCCATGACCTGTTGTATTGTCATGTTCCTGAAGCCATCTGCAATCGTTACAGTTTCCTGAAGGAATCAATAATGTGGTTACTGGCCAACAACCGAATGGATGAAGCGTCAGATATTTTGGTCAGTGCAAGGAAGAAAACTAAAGAGGCAGTGCATGATTCCATCGACCAAAAACAGTCCTTCGTCGAAGAAAAGAAGGATTGTCTCTCACACGCATCTAGTCCTGT
>JAVFBX010236799.1:0-10585 GCA_034783855.1 Mopalia kennerleyi | reverse complement strand
GGTGTTAGTGACAAATAATCTTTCGAGCAACTGACCCCTGCTTCCGTTTCCCACGCTAAGATAAAGGACATGATCGTTGTTTCATTCGTCGATTTTGTACACAAGGCAATACATTTCTTTCCCTCATTTTGTTTTTGCTTTATTTCACCATAGTTAATTACATACATGTAAATGTACATGTATATATACAACATAACATGTCCTAGGAGACAGATCCATTCCTTCAACTATTTTTCACCAACACAAAGAGAAGATACAATCACAAAATAACAACATGGTATTCATTGTGAGAATATAAAACGAGATTTTCAAACTATAATAAAAATAAAAATAATGTGAACGAAAATAGCAAACGTAATGGTAACCATAGTATATAACAATGATACTTTTTTGCCTCATCACATATTTATTGAAGTAGATTCGAAGGGCTAAATGTAGTCTGAAAAAAACGAAATTTACTGCTAAAACACCATTCAAATAAGAAAACCAAGGATTAGGAAGATTAAAGTAAACATAAAACTGTATTTCGGTGAAATTCAAAACGATATGTTACCCAGTAAACATTGTGCAATTGGCCCGTAATTTGCATTGCTATGGCTTGCCAGAATCTACATTGCCTCAAACGGGCCCTTACCGGTCCTATGCAATTGTGATCATGGTTCAGTTATGGTTTAGTTCCTATCAGCCATGACATTTGACTGAATCAATCCAGAATCGGCCCGCTACCTGCCAGCCGAAAGGAAGCCAGAATTGATTTGCAGAGGCAACCCGATGCAGGTCCAATTCTGGCCACGGGCATGGAGTTTCTTTTTTTTTTTTTGTGCAAGACATCCTTCTGACAAACCAGAATCGGGCCATTTAAGCCAGGAATTAACTGAAAAAGGAATTATGGGAAATGCTCTTTCAATGTCAAACTGTTGTCAGCGAAGCTGAAAGTAACACGGTCTGATCTTATTTTGTACATTTGAGCAAATAAGTATGTCAATTTTTGACTACGTTATGTGTCACAGTATTACGCACATGTATGTACAAAACATCGCCTGTGTGAACATTTATATTTCTGTTTGATTAATTTGTCGTTAGTTAAAAATTTAGAATCATTTTATGATAATGAAATAACAAAAACAACAATATCATGTGTCATATTGGACAAAATTTTGAAAAAATACAACTGGTTCTTTTTGTCTGTATTTTCGAACGTTTTCCAGCACAGGGAAAAATGTAAAGAAAGGAATGATGGTTTGGCTACGGAATGCCGTTAAAAGGCATGGCGACAGAAAGAATGTAGACCAAAGGACAAGGTTATTAATAAAACCACGCGTACCGCGCACAGTACTGTGATCTTTGTTTGTGTAACTAACTATGCATCAATTAAGTTGTTGGTTTTATTTTGAATACCTAGTCTCTATCCCCAAGTTTGACAATATTTTGATTATATTTCGTTATGTTATAAAATGTTTAATTATACAACGTGTTATATACACCTCTAGTGGCTACTTATTTGGATACATATGTACCGTATGCATTATTAGAACTGACGTATGGCTACTATTAAGTTTATAGAAACAAATAAATATACACAAACTCGTAAATAACACGTTGAATAATTAATAGATATAGCCACAGTTGGTTCAATGTTGAAAACACTGCTGGTCAAGAACTGGGCCGCTATCCGTTTGCATTGTCGGCATTTGACCAGAAACAAACTAATATGGACCAATTATGGGCCAACATCGGGGATTGTGATATTTGGGTATGGGCTTATACAGGCTGGCCAATACATACAGGTAGCCATAATCGGACCGGTGTTGCGTCAATGTGCACGCAGGTACAGGCGCCAAATCGGCGGCCATAAATGAAACGATTCTAATGACAATATTGGCCCCAATTTGGGCCATCATGCAAATGTTATCTGGGAAGTGTACTTTGAATTTAATTTTGTAATGCTACCTTATTCTGTCTTTGAACTTACTTATAGAAGTATTTGTCTTTGGCTTTGTAGGGAAATTCGGGTTTTTTCAACCGTGATTTTACAATACGGTCTCACTCTACACATTTCGAGTCAGACAGAGGTGTACTACAACAACAGCAAAAAGTGTGGCACAAACCTCTTTTCTTCCTCACTTTCTGGAAGCTCTTTTGCTGTAAGCTTCAGGCTTCGTGGCACCAAACTTGAAAACTGTTGGCAGGCATCAGGTTTTAAAAGTCGTATACTGTTCAATCCAAATCGCTTACAAAATTGAAAACGATCTTGACAGCACGAATGGTCGACATGTTCAGAGCACATTTTTGAACGTTTGAACAGCTGGTATTTATCTCTTTTCATCAAAACTAACCATGTTTTCCGTAGTTTAGAATCTATAGGAAATTCGTGGACACTCATTTCCCCTCCTGGGTATATATCAGATCGAATGGAGCATTTATAAGCTGCACAACAGACCAAGTCTATGCACTCCAGATGGCAGCCGGACACAAGCTGGTCATAGTTAAGAACGATAATCCGGTGCGATTTTTGAAAGACCGTCTAATAATGACGTCAAATAGATTCGACGTGACAATGTGTCGCTAAATTAAATGATTTCACATTAGGTTTGGGAAACTACATGATTATATTTTAAGCATTTATATCCTAATCTTACAAAGGCTTTGTTCGCATTAAAAATAACGAGTTATGTTACATGTCCGCTTTAAACCAGCAGATAAGGGTCAGCTACAGTCATTATGGATAGGCAGGATTACATAAATGGGGCAGAACGTCAATTATGTAATCCTGACCATAATAAAAAGCTAGATGACCATATTTGGCCAGAAAACCTACTGGTTAAGGCAAAACTTTCCTCTGTATCGGACTGGTTGTTACTCATTCTCTTTACATACATATTCATTGGTTAATCTCTGTATCTCAGAAATACTAATTTGAAAACTGATGTATTCATAACACATGCATGCCGAATATCTTGTTAACTACATTTTAAGCTATAGTTTATACACCATATTAATGGTCATTACCTTCTCTCGCGATGTCCATAGATTATTCATAACAACACTTGTCTCAGGGAACATAAGATGATTTATTGATTTCAATTGATCTACATCCCTGTCCGAGTGTGACTGCTTTTAGAAATATACATGTATATATACATGTATATGCCAGAACTAGGCTTTCGGATTTACTCAAGCAAAAACCCATGGTGAATTATATCTAGATAAAACCGATGCTAATTTACAGTCCCTTTGTCCGTGCTTTATGAAGAGAGAAAATCGCTGTCTGCCTTGGGTTAGAATTCGGGAGTCATTCTGCCGAGAGCTGCTGTAGTTCATTCGGTAGACTGTTGATCCTGTACGGTCCCGTGTTCGAATCACGGTGGAGGCAAACAATTTTTTTCTCTTCAATTATTCGAAATATATTATATAGAGGAATGGTTGAAAGGTTGTTCTTTCAACAATTCACGAGAGCAATATTTATGGTATTTAAGCTCCATCGTGTAATATTCTTTTTATTATTTATATCAACTTTAACCTGATAACCATGACAAATTCCCAGATCATGGCAATGTCAAAATTGGACTGTCTACTGCGTTCTGCTTTCCGTCTGAACGTGCTACCGCACAAGATTAATATTTCTTATACATTTCCCTTTTAAACCGTCATAATCTTTACCTGTCCCTCTAAAACGACTTACAGAACTTGCATATGTGTGATTCGGTTTTTGCTAGAGCATGGCGTTGTTGACGTTCATCAGCTTGGAGCATGGCAAATTGAAAGGGAAGATAAAATGCGGCGTATTTCTATACAACTGCCTGTTGAATGGTACTTCAAATCATTGCCAAGTTGGTAATAATACTTACAATATCTTAAACCAGAGCTCGTGTACCAGGCCCGGCTTGTTACAGCGTTTACATTTTCGAGGGGAGATTGTAAATATATGTAACGATATGCAAATAGGCAGCAATGTCTATCTAAGTAACACTTTTTGAGATTACCAAATGTGTGCACCATTTCTCGTCTGCATGGGCGTCTGTATTAGCTAACCACTTGACATACAATGCAATTAATTATGTACATCGAGTTCAGTTGGAGAGTGGGAGAGTGGGACTTGAGTGCGTATCACCTTTACAGTGCAGATATCTACAATAATTTATTTAAACTAGTTTGAATTCAGTCCAACCAATGGACATACAGCCCCGATAAGATCGTACATGTAACTGCCTCTTCCCAATGCAATTGTTTTGGTAGTCAGGTGTGACAGTACAGAACATAATTATACGGCCTTGTTTATGCAGCAAGCGAGAGAAAGCTACCGGTACGAAGTTATATGGCCATTTAGAGCCCTAGCAGTTTCGAAGGCTCAGAATGGCCCACTAACTGGTTTGGAGTGGCCTCGAAGAGGTAAAGGCACAAATCATGTTTACAGAAGAGGAGTGAGCCAAATTATTGTGCCACTACGTTTTTGGCTACTTTTGTTTTCTTGAGTTTAGATCACCCAATGTCTTGTCATTTTGAATCGGTTTCAAGCTTTATATACCTCAAGATGGAAAGAACCCAAAGAGTATGCACACATTTCCAACCGTAGATTGTAGCAAGATGTCGGGTAGACGAAAACACAATGTACAGCTGGTTAAGGACGAAATAGCCAAGTTGTCGGCCCTTTCCATTCAAAAAGTTGGTTTTATCTTATGCTTTTTTCAGGGTTGAAACAAATCGTACATATGTTTTATCCGCTGCAGCGGAAAACATAAATACCAAACTCTTTCCATTTGTTTACAGTAAAATATATGGCTTTCAACTAACATTGAACACTTTTTTTCCATTTACAGTAATGTTCACGCCCCATGCAGTGTAGCTGAGTACCATTCAATATGGCACAAACACTGGAATCTAGCTTGTATGCAATAAATCCAGTCTAGTTTGAGTTTGATATTCTGTTCATTCTACAGTTGCAGTCCGCTTTTTCACCACACGCGTGCTAGTAGATAGAAACAACCTTATTTGAGTAGAAAATGCCTGTTTGTTTGTTTGATTTGGAGTATTATGTCGTATTTTAGGCTATTTCACTGACATGACGGTGTGACAACAGGATAGGTGAAGGAAACCAACCTCAATGTCATCGGCAGCAAACAATGACAAAACATCGCCAAAAAAAGTGCGCTGCAAATATATCACATTCATGGCGGTTTCCTGTTGTCCCTTAGAGCACCAGGGCCACCTGAAGCTCCCTCCAACCGCCCGTACCTACCAAGTGTCCGTTATACCTACATTCACAGGTTTATATAAAACAATTGCTTGCATTGCAATCTATTGGCTTGATTTTACAAGGAGAACAAGTACAATATATTTTATAATGGGGTTATTTGCAATAAAACTATGAATTATTGGAGCAATTAAATAAAAGTATTGAATGTACGGGGGTGCTGTAGCCATCTAAGTCGTTTAACTAGCCAATCGTGAAAGGCCTCGCACAGATGTATGGAAAATCGCATTCCAATCTTGGTGTGTGGCTCAATGTTATATTTTTCCACCATAGTCAACATTTTGTTCTCGGAGACGGACGCTAAATTCTGAACTTCACGAAGTTACCATAAACGTACTGGTAAGACAACCTTAATCACCGGCTTGCACAACAAAAGCATGTTTCTTCATCAAAGTAAAATGCTGCAGTGCTAAGTGTAAGCTTCATTTTACAATGTTACTGTTTTCAGAAAATGGACATGAATATGCTGACAATCTTCATTATTGCTGTAGCAGTGCCTCTGACCGAAGGTAAAACATCAGTAATCTTTAAAAGATAAAGAGAAACGTATATTTTTGACAAATGACGCATTTCCAACAGTTGCCCAAGACATTCACAGATTTTGGCTTTGCATCGATCTATAGCTAGCATATATAAACCGCTTAACACAATTGCGTCACGGTGATTTTAAAATATGTGTTATTTTCTTGACGTTTTCAAATCTAAATAGGCTGATACAATATTGTGCCGATTTCAAGACTATAGAATAGGTAACTTCTTTGAGAGGCATTTAGAAGCAGGGATAGTAACATATAAAGGCGATTTTTATGGATATACAACATCTGGGTTTATTGACGATCAACGTTTCGGAGCAGATACTAGCACCGTTTTCAAGCTTTTCATCGTTAGCTTGAAAAAGGTGCTAGTATCTGCTCTGAAACGTTGCTCGTCAATAAACCCTGAAGTTGTATATCCATAAAAATCGCCTTGTTATGTCATAGAATAGGTGTGATCAAAACGGTACATATACCTTGTAGGTCTTAGTTACAGCCTATCTTTTGTCATCTTCCTTTTGAACCGGTCAAAATGTGTAAGACGAGACTTGGTCCAATTCGAGGCAAATACATGGACAAATTTTAATTAGACTATTGTAGAAACAAAGCAGCCCATCAGCGTGTACACATCAAAGTCGACAACAAACAAGCGTGGCGCCGCTGTCAATTGACGTGTCTAAGATTATGTCAGGGCTTGCTTATGGGGCTAATATAGTGCGTGTATATTACATCTATAGCATACTGTCATCCTTTTTTCCATCGTGTCAACCTGTGTTTAGACCGCCTCGCCGTTCTAAGAAAGCTCTAATCTGATTGAGTAAAGATCATCCGAAAATAGATGTTGTAGATTCTAATAAACCCAGTTTGTCCGTCTTTGCAGGCAAGGTAACAAAGGAAGAGAGGTTTAATGCGGTGATCTTCTCCGCCTTGCGTCGGGAAGATGATCTATCATGTACATTTACGTTTATAGAGCAACGAATGAACTGAATAAGGGTCTATGCTTGAAAAGAAGATTGTCTGTCTTTCTCCGCTGTTTACCATGATATTAAACCAGAGGCGATACACATTTTGAAAGTTGCTCTGTGTTTGATTAGTGCGGTCGGAAGTTAGCGCCGGATTCGTTATTGGTTATTCGAATCACGAATATCGATAAAAAGCGATTTGTTATTCGAATCCCTTATCCACGACAAAAAAACCAGCATTCGAATCACGACAAAAAAACAGGATTCCTTATTCGAATCACAAAGAACGATTCCTTATTCAACTTTGACTCGGTAACCTGAATATGTCTAGCTGCAGTTGGGGTGGGTTAAATCAGACCTTGTTCTGAGTAGTGTGACCTCGTTCTGACTGCTTTCGCACAGCATAAATAAGCAGCTGTTTTTTCTTTTTTATCGATTTTTAGGGTATAAAAAACAGCCACCCGTTTCATCGCATTGTTATAACATGTGATAATGTCGTGTCAAACATGGATTGAGACGTTCAACATTGGATTGACCAATTGAAATGCAGAGATTTCAGAGGACCGTTTAACGGACCAATCATCGAAGCATCCATCAGAAGAGATTGCTCTCTAAGCTAACCATAACCAGCATGGCTGACAGCATGTAAATATCTGTGGATGGTCCTCCTCTCTTGCACGGCCGCACAAAGCAGCGGGGGAGGCATCCCGTAGAGATTGCTCATGGCAATGATTGGCTTTTTACTCGTACACCCACCCGCCTGTCCACCGGCATATATAACGAAGGCTTTTTGCGTCGTCACGACGCCATTCTGTGGCGCTATACAGTTCCATGCGGCGTAAACCCGACGTCATGCGATATCACCCGGCCTACGCAGTACGGGAGTTTATTGGCAATAACTAATAAAATGAACGGAATTCATAACATGTTGAATTGAAGTTTACTGGTCTTCGTTTTCAGTGATCTACATTGGATATTTCGAAGGTAAAACTTCGTCGAATAGATCGTTTCTCGTCTGTACAGCAGTACTTAAGGCTTCCTCTGATGGAAACACGAACAGCTTTTCCCAACAATGTTTTGATTTCATGATTTCTCGGTGTACAGAATCCAGTTTCAAATCAAGCCAATTAGTGTTCAGGCGGATATTCGTCGCGGTTCGACTTACGAATGTCGGGTAACATGTCTTCGCGACATTTTACATGGAAGCTTTGTCGACTTCATCACCTCTACTTCGATAATTTTATCTTTCAAGCTTCGAGCAACCTGCTGACCTATCATTCCAGACATCAGCACAAGGGTTGTCGTCATCTTGGTCCCTGCTTTCGTCATCGCTGCTCTCGTTCAAATGAAGACACCATGTTGGTATTTGTTTTCAGACTGAATGTCTTCTTTTCTTTGTTATTCTTCTTCAATATCACCATTAACACCACCTTTATCATATTCCTCTTGGCTTTCTTCCAAATCCTTGATTACTTTATGACACCGACGTTACGCTGTATAACGCCTGTCGACGCCGTCGTAATATCACGTTAAACCGCAAAAAGCCATCGTAACTGCCGTATGACGTTGTTGAGATTGTATGTCGACGTCGATATGCCGCAGAACGCCGTCGCGAAGCTGCTAAACACCGTCGTACGGCGTCCCGACGTCGCAGAACTATGTCGGTTGCGGCCGGGAAGGAGAAGGGGATCATCGCCTTATTTCAACAAGCTGTCAACCATGTTGGCTGTGTTTAGCCAACGGATATAACTCCTGTGAAGCCGTCAACATTGCTTGACGTCGTCGTTCGGCCACATGAACCTTCTAACGACGTCGTGACGCCACAGAACGGCGTTTTACGCCGCATAACACTGCAGTGACTCATGCGGGGGGCCGGGCAGGTGGGTGTGAGACTTGGAAAGCCACCCTTCCGCCATGAGCTTTCCGCAACTATCGCCCGATATTAACATGCTGTCAGCCATGTTGGTTATGATTAGACAAGGGATATAACTCATTTGATAGGGGATTCTACCATTGGTCTGCTAAGCGGTGCTGTGAAATCTCCGTATTTCTATTGGTCAATATCTCAATCTGATGTTGAACCTCTCAATCCATGTTTGACACGACATCAGACCATACGATGATACTAGTGGTAGGTTTTACTTATACTCTTATAAGCGATCCAAAGAATCTACTGCTTCTTCATGATTTTGAAAACTGTAAGAACGGGTCTACGCTACTCATAACGAGGCGTGGTTTTAATCACTCCAACCTCAGATAGACATACTCAAGTCGTCAAGTCAACGTTGCACTCTATGACGCACACAGCACGCCATGTCAACCCATCTCTCGTTAAATCTAAAACACTTTGCGAGATTCCGACGTGCTCAAAGCATCGCGAGAAGACACCCGCACCACCCCAGAACGCACTTGATGTCATCCTGTGGCATCACGTGACTTTATGATCCCACAGGCGATGCTCGCTATTTCTTGCTCTCCCTACTCCCGCATCTTACTAACATAATAATGAACAGCCCTCACTTATTATGTACTAAGATCGACGCACCTGCACCGTAGTACTAATTAACGAACAGCCCTTATACTTATTATGCACTAATGTGGTAAACACCCGCACCTTAGCACTCAACTTACAAACACCTTCTTCGTTATCTGTCAGTTTTGCCTAGCCATTTAGCCAAGCCTATCACCAAGCTTAGATTAAGCAATCCCACACTTGCAATTGAAACAGGGAGGTGGACAAACACACCATATGCTGACAGACTGTGTACATTCTGTAACGGACATTATGTAGGTGATGAAAAACATTACCTGTTAAAATGTTCTCACTTTAATGAAGAGCGAAAATTGTGTATCCCTAAACATATCTGGGCCCAAATATTGAACTAAATTTTCACCGATTGCTTAATTCAGAAGATTATAATGTTTTTAAGGGACTTAGCATGCTTTTGAAACATATTATGCAACAGTTTAAGCAATGATATCATTTTCGTGAAATTTCATAACAATAAATTAAATGTCCGGCATTGTTATACTATGATGAAATATCAAGAGATTGAATTTGTAAAAAAATTATTATAAATCATAAATCATAACACAAATATTTGTTGACAGAATTATGTAGAAAAGCGGTCGCACCGCCATGATTGTACAATGTGCTTATTTCTGCTTATCTCTTATGTCCTTTCATGACCAGAGTGAAATAAAAGTTGAAGTTAGTAGAGGAGTATCATACCCTTCACATATATGGCATAAAACAATTTAGCCCATGCTAACCCTTCCTTGTAATAGTAAATGCTTAACCAACTGTATATACCCTCTAAACTATTATTATGATGCATTCATTTTAACAACCCTTTTAACACACACCAATTAAAGCGAATCAGCGGACTGTTTTTCTCATTTGATAGATATACTTTATATAAATCTGGAAAAGTACGCTATGCATTACGTCAATAGCACGGCTACCCTTTGCTGTCAACCCCTGCTTTTTCCCAAATCCCAATGAGATATTTTCCAATCCGTTTCCGGAGCAGAACTTGAAAACTATCAAGTCAATCTTTATGAAACTTGGTAGGCACATTAACCATTAACTGTAGTTGTGCCTTTTGCTATTACGGATTCATCATTTGGCTCCAATCCGTTTCCAGAGCAGAATTTGAAAACTGTAAAGGCAATCTTTATGAAACTTGGTAGGCACATTAACTGTAGTTGTGCCCTTTGCTATTACAGATTCATCATTTTAAAAATCTGTCCGTCTGTCTGTCCATTTGTCTGGATGGTTCCAATCCGTTTCCGGAGCAAAACTCGAAAACTGTAAAGCAAATCTTTACGAAACTTGG
>JAVFBX010236788.1:0-10586 GCA_034783855.1 Mopalia kennerleyi | reverse complement strand
ACGGGCGAGGGATTTAAAAATACCGGAAGAGTAAATTAAGATACACAATACTAGTGTGACCTGAACAGTACAATATGTCTGCTCTCCAAGGTCATGATATCATCCCATCTTGCATGCACATGGAAGGAAAAATGAGAGAATATGGACTGTTTATGAAGGGACATATTTTAACGGTTCTATATGTGAAATAGTTGAGATCCATTTTACACACTAAACAAGCTATACACAAGATATCTGAATACTGTATAACAGCTAAGTGTACATATATTTTGAATAAATAAAGTTTATATAAAAAAAGAAGTTGTATTTAATATAATTTTCCTTGGTGAATATCAAGTATCAATCAATCTATCAATCAAACCAAGTAGAAAAATAATGTTTATTTAAGCCAGGTTGTCCTGTCATGAGTACACTGTTCATCAGAATTTCTGATCAATATGTTCAAATTCCAAGCAGTATGTATTGTATTGGTAGATCGTGTGTTGCTTATGGTGGATCAACTCACCTGTATCAACTCACCTGTATCAAAAACAGGTTAAAAAAATTAATCAGAAAAAGTGCACTTTAGTTAATTCCTCAACTGTGACTATAATTTCCACTTCCGACAAGGAGTTAGAAAGGAAGCAGCAATTAGACCTGATCCCCCCTCCCCCTATTGCTTGGGTACAATCAGTGGTTGAGTCGCCCATGCATGAGACCTGGCCCCGAGCAACAGTTCAGGTTATTCTATTCAATTTAGGATTTGACATTGAGCTGGTCAGTACCTTACATTTGTAAAAAGTTTAAATTATTTGTAAGCTGTTTAATTTCTTGTTTTGGGTACCCTCTGGCTGTTAAGGGCAGAATGTCTTATTTATCGTCACAGAGTTTTTACTTTTCTCCTTTCAAGGGTAGTATATTTTGAGAGGAGTCGCACGGTCTTTTCTCTGCACTGGAGGAACATTTATTTTTTTTGGAGCAAGCACCTTGCATTTATTATTGTGCCTCTGTGGCTATCTGCAGTTAGTGTACATTACTGTCATATAAGTGAAAAATATGTTCAATAAGGATTATTTTTTAGCAGTACCCATGGCAACCAATCGGTTTTTGACTGCTGTCAAAAATATGTGTTTTCATGTTTATCTTGTAGATATTTCAGGTACTGTTTGTACATTGTATCTTGTTTTGTTTGTGACTAGCTACATTGAGGATAGGTTTTTCCAATTTGGCTGAACTGCTGTCATGTTGCTGAAACGACTAAGTACAGGGTAAACAATGTTGGACCTGACAAGATAGGTGGTTGTGAGATTCTTGGTTGTCATGGTGCTCTCAGAGCTAAGAGACAATATGAAGCTGATCGGGTTATCATGGTGCTCTCAGAGCTAAGAGACAATATGAAAGTGATCGGGTTGCCATGGTGCTCTCAGAGCTAAGAGACAATATGAAGCTGATCGGGGTTGCCATGGTGCTCTCAGAGCTAAGAGACAATATGAAGCTGATCGGGGTTGTCATGGTGCTCTCAGAGCTAAGAGACAATATGAAGCTGATCGGTTTGTCATTGTGCTCTTAGAGCTAAGAGACAATATGAAGCTGATGGGGTTGTCATGGTTCTCTCAGAGCTAAGAGACAATATGAAGCTGGTGGGGTTGTCATGGTGCTCTCAGAGCTAAGAGACAATATGAAGCTGATGGGGTTGTCATGGTGCTCTCAGAGCTAAGAGACAATATGAAGCTGATCGGGTTGTCATGTTTTTATATTGCGTCCTGTGTGTCTCCTGTCTTGTCATTTGTTGTTGCCAGTGATATTGAGGGTGCTTTCCTCCGCCCATTGGGCAGAACACCCTCATATCAGTGAAATACATGTTACCTTTAGAACGGTGCTAAATCCCAGAAAAAAAAAACAGATGAAAATTTAATACATAATGTTAGCTAATATTGTACGTACAGTTACAATGCACCAGAGTGATTAATCCTATTACGTCATGGTAAGGGGCTTAAATACATAAATTAAATATTTACTGAATGCTCTGACGTGTATTTAGCAGTCCCTACATCCATTGCATATTTTATTTTACCCAGAATGAACTGCTTAACAAAAAATATGTTATGTTGTGCATGTGAGATTTCTACAGCAGTCCTATTCCATAGATCCGATTTGAACAAATCATCTGAAGTCATCTACTGAGAAAGTATTAACTGTTGGCTATCAACTTCAATATCTTCGTTAACATGACTAATTAGAGTGCAATACTTTCTGCTCAATGACAAGGTGCTCGCAAAACAGTATGTACAAAATTCTTTATTTCAATTAAAAGACGTGTAGATTTTTACAGAAATTATCTTCAGTTTCATTTTTATTTATTTTGTTTTGTTTTCAGGGCAGGTATGTGTTTGTTTAAGTGGAATAATCTAAGTTCTATAAGCAGGGTATTAAGCCCCACTTAATCAAACATAACAAATACTTAATTCATGTATTACAGCAATATCCATGGTAACAAACTAGGCAGACTGTGTTTTCAATATTTTGGGATAAACTTAAACAAAATCTGGTTGGATTACCTTTAATCGTTTATAGAAGAATTACGGTTGAATTATTTTGAACAGTTTATAGAATCATTGCAGTTGGATTACCTTTAACCTTTTTGTAGAAGAATTACGGTAAGTCTTTTAAACCTGTAGTTATAGCTGGATGATAACTCTGTGGGCTATGAGGTGTGACCATAGGTTTTTATATATAAACACAGTGAGTGGCAGGCCTAGGTTCAGTCTGACAGCCAGGTTGTTGGGTACGGCTTAACCATTGTAATCGGCACTGGCTATAAGTTAGAGAAACTGGTGACTATATTATACTTTTATTCTCAGGTCAAGTTATACGGGTGTTAGTCACAGGCGCGAAGGAAAGTTGTTGACAGTAGGCAAGACTCTGTGGTCTGTTTTCATATTTAGAAAGTGAACGCTAGCTCATCTATTATATCTCATATGGTGTTTTTACTGAACTTTAATCTCTGTTACCTTTTGGAATTTATCTTCAATACTTTGAAGGCAGTGAGATGTTTTGGATATTTGTATTCTGAGTTGGAAACTTTGTCAACGTCATTGTATTTGGCTGTTGTAAGTTTTGGACCTTCTCTGGTTACTGTCTCTTCTGAATGACTAAGCCAGATGACAGTACAGGATAAATGTTTCTTGTCTTTTGTGTCTGGAAAGTTTAGAAACGACATTTGATACACATAGATTGGTTTCTCACATGAGGAGACAAGTGCTCTGGTTTCTTTGAGGCGGATATCATTTACAAACTATTCTCTGATTCTTGTGTGTGCACTCTGCTCAAGCAACAAACAACAGACTGAACAGAAAAACAAATATTTTCCAGTCATTCAATGAAAAAAAGAGACAACGGATGTAGGTTATGCATGTTGTATAGACTCAAACGAGGCTGTCTGGGAGATCTCCGCGTTTGCAAAGCAGTGTAAACTTAAGAGTTAATTGACTGGCGGATACGGTGAGTTAATTGACTGGCGGATAAGGTGTAAAGCCTGAAGCCGCACTGGGACATTCTGCATGATCACAGAATTGCGTAGTTTAAGAATGCTCAGCAGGAGTGTTGGAGGATTAAAGCTTTTCACAGGGGAGTTTACGTGTGGAGAGACCTCTCTTCTCCACAGCTTCGTCTACCTGTCAGGATAGGGATTAACGAGCTGCTGACGGATTTTAAACTCACCTGAAATTTTCACAGTGAAGTCGATCTTGAGTTACCTGAAAACATACCTTCACCTATGCTACATGTTAGGTGTTCATCTTACTATTATATACCTGAACTTGATACTTTAATAGGTGCAAACCCTCTACTTACCTGTGATACGAAGAGACTGTATCTTAATATACTAGAAACTGACAATTACTAAAGACAAGAATTTTAAACAAAAGTTGTAGCACTTGGATTGGAACCTTACACTGAGTGGAGACTTCACAGCTCATTTCTGGCATCTATGGTAGCCTATATCCGTGTGTTTATCTGTCAGATTGTTTGAATACTGGTTAGCATCGTGTTTAAATTCCACTGGCACACATTCAGAGTCTATTCAACTAACTGCGTGTGGAACTACTTATGTGTTTACATTTAGGCCTGAGGGAGTTCTATTGAAAAAGTTCAGGAAAGAATCTCTTCATTTCAATTGAGGATAAAATCTAGCAGGTAGCAACTAATCCTAAGACAACCTTTTCTCACCTGTCCAGAATGACACACTAACGAGATATTGGCCAACCTTGTGCCTTAGTTAAACAGGTAAATGGTCAATTCTATTTCATCAAGATGCTTGCCCGTGAAACTAGGACAGCTTCCTTTGCTGAAAACTCGAACAATGTCATGTCTGAACTTTTTCAAGCTATTCAGAAAGTCCGTGGATCAAGGCTTGAGTCAAACGAAGATCAGGCTAGCACAGGACATGAGCAAAGTAAATCAGGCTATTTAAGAGAGACAAATCTACCAAACGGAGAAGCAAAAACATTTGAGGTTTCCGGCAAAGAGATCCAAGCCACTTCCATCTCTGGAAGGGAAGTTCCTTCTGGATTACATAAGAAAAGTCTGATTTCAAATGACGGAAGTGAAGACGGAACTAAGCTATCTAATGGAGGTGCTGAACTTAACGGGTCTCCAGCGACTAATGGGATGGAAGAAGAGCATTCGCTAAATTTACCCAATGGTTCAACACCCATCGCACCGCCATTGCCTCCTCCTATAAGCGCAACAACGGCGGAACCTACTTCTGCTTCTTTCCAAACTGCTAAATTGACTCCAGTAGCAGCGTGGACACCTAATAGGCCGCAAAAATTTGTGCAACTGAGCAACACACCTGATATTTTCTCAGAGCTAACATCAGTGTTACAGAAACGTTTCAAAAAGCCTACGGAGGAAAGCGAGGTAGAAAAGAGCGCCTCCTCAACATTGCCAGGCCATGGTCGAGATACTGACTCTCTGAAAAGAAATGCAGAGAAAAAAGCCGAACACTATTCTCACATTAAAGAGGTGAGCGAGAAATTAGTAAATGGACTTAATATTGTGATAGTAGATCAAAATGACAATGAGAAAGGTGAATTGGGTTCGGTGAATAGTTCAACTGTAGCTAATAATGTCAACAACACCTGTGAAAATACCCCACCCAAGCTAGCAGGTAGTATAAATAAAGGGAATAAAGAGATTATAAGCAATGACTCTTATGTGCCAAACGGTACAAAATTTTCTTTTGAGACCAGTGAAAGTAGTGCATTGACTGTGTCATCTCTTATTAATAACTACCAGTCCAGTGAAGATTCAAGTGGAATAAAAAATTCAAAATCATGGACAAATAATAGAATCAATGCACCGGGATCACTGGCAGACTTTATGAAAAAAGCAATTTCTGAAAATAATTTACAAAATGGACAAGTTACAATTGGCAAGGACTCTGTTAAGGAAATTAGAGAAGATAGTAATGATACAAACATTACTGAGCATGTAGATAGAAAACTGGCTATAACACAGGAAAGTGAGGTAAAAATGAATTCTGAATTGCCAAGAGAAATGTCAAATGGGAAAAATGGTAATTCTTCCTCAGATGAGGATGTTGTTAAAGCTGTGGTTATCCACGGTTCCCTTGGCAAGTCACATGACCGTTTGAAAGGTCGATCAAAACCCCGAAGCACAATGACCGAGACTGCCATTGCTTCTATTATTTTGGATAAAGCGATCGAATCCGATATGGACTCAGATGTATTTTTTGAGAAATCACATCATGAAAGATCCCTCGCTGTAAGTGATGAAGAAATCAATCGATATAAGAAAGAAATTTTCGGAATTTCGCCCATAAGTGTTGGTGAAGCTAATGATAAAGAAGAGGAAATAAAGGTTATCAAAGATGTTTTGACGAGTTCTTCAACGCCATCTTCGTTGAGAAGTAAAGAATTCAGTCGACCACAATTGTCAATATATGATTGTTCAATGGACATCACCAGTTCTCCAAACAATGATACATTGGAAAGATTGGAATGTGTACCTAAAAGTGACACAGAATTCAAAAGCGAAAGTAATGTTCAATATGATGAAGATACTGCAATTCTTGATATAACTGATAACAATGACCTTCAAACTGAAAACTCAACCCCTGATGGTGATATTATAAAGAGTAATATTTCGGAGGTTTCAGTTGCTATGGAAAAAGTAGATTTAACAGATACAGCTCTTGATAGGCTTGATGTGAAAGACATGGTCGATGAAAATGCTAATATCAGTGGTGAAAATCAACTAGAAAATAATTTGCAAATTAACATTAGGGAAACAAGGGATGCAAAAGGGGATAGTAATGACAATGGTGCAACTGAAACTCTGTCAAAAGATGAAGATGTAATTCAGTCAAAATTTCCCGAAACTACAGTTGAAAATTTGGAAGAAAGTACAACGTATCGTCATCGTTTTTGTAGCTTTAGCTCCTACGCTAGTTCCATTGACGGTACTCATAATTCCAGTGAAGAGTTTGTTGTTGTAGCCGATGTACATGTGTCTAGTGATGATGACAAAGTTCTAGGTTCTTCCATCGATGGCAGTTCTCCAGTCTTCCCTGACAATGAGTTACCTCCCCCTGTGGATAGTGAGCATAATGCAATGTTAGTGACTCCTATCAGTCACGAAATTTCCAAATCTACAATAAGTTCTAAATCTGTTGTCCCTGATAGTACCAGTGCAACAAATGATGAGAGGAAGTCAGAAAGCAGTGATGCTTTACTGGTAACAGTCAATCAAACCTCTATTGTTCAAACAGAGTCAGCAACTATTGATGCAGAACAGCTAATTAATGAACCTATTAATATTAACAATAAGAAACTTTCTCAATCATTGCATTCAAGCTCAACAGAAAGTCTTCATTCGAATCACAGTGAGAAAAATTGGAGTAATTCAGTCACAGCTAGTGATATTATAATTAATAAATCAGTTGCCATGGAAACCAATCATTCTGATTCCCCATCTTCTAGTTTGGGTGATTATGAAATTCCAGACTTCACAGATGTTAGTTTCAACAAAATGACGGAAATTCCAATGAAGAGTTCCTCACCAGCCATTAGTGAGCATGATTCATCAGAAAATGAAGAACAAAATTCCAAAACTGATTCCCGGGATGCGAAAATAACAATGGCATCTGGGATTGAATTTTCAGAAGAGGAATTGGATAATTCTGGCTCCTCAGATACCGAAAGACGATCAGCTGACTTAGGTGATAACTCTCAAAAGCGAATCCCCAAATCTTCTCTCCACTCTTCTGTCACTAGTCTTACAGATGCAGAAGTTCAGAATTTCACTAGAAGAAGCAGTGAAAATCCAACACCAACTTTGCAAAATTTTACAACTTTGAAAAGTACTATAAAGACAGAGGAGGGAGTTAGCAACCATAACAGCAGTCATTTTGAACCGGTTGTCAAGGAAGACTCCTACTTTGCCTCCAGCCAATCGAATGAAGACTCCTACTTTGCCTCCAGCCAATCGAATGACGAGGAACAAATTAATGCTCAAAGTGCAATAAACATTGAAAACTCTGCAAGAAGTGACACAGATAATTCCATGAGATCTTCAACAAGTAGTAGTTCACCGATTTCTCACTCGTCTTCTGCGTTTAGTACCCACGATTCACCCGTGTCCTCTGGAGAGAAAAACCAAGCTGTGTCTGTTATTCATCTTAACGGTCATCAAGAAAAACCAACAAACCCTGAAATTTCGCAAAACGTCGACGCTGGAATTCAACCGGAGCCGGTCACTGAAAATCAGAACCTTGTCAAAACAAACTCAAATCCGAAATCGCCGACCATTATTGCCAATACAGTAACTGATTCAGAAAACGAATACAGCATTGTTGACGTGCAGCCACATCCAGAATCGTCAAACTCTTATAGTGATTATACCAACAACAACAGCAGTCCAGTCGCCATTATGCATTATGGTCCACCACCACCGTCAATAAACATCTTGAAAAATAATCGTGTTGTTCGGCATGTGCCTGTGCAGCACATTCCTGCTGGGCATAAAGTTCAACGAAATAACACAGTGGCGTATACTCAAGGGGGTGGTCAGAGGAGAGTGTTTAGGTTTGAGACTTTAGCAAAAGATAATCATTCTTTTCATGGAAAAAGACGTCCTCGTTCTCCAAACAAAGATAAGGCAACTATGATGTTTTATGATTTTAGTCGTACAGCAAACTACCCACGAAATGGTTCAGCGCAAACAAATTATGGGTATTTTACAGCAAGTAGTAAAGCAAATAAGCAGTATGTTTATTCCAATGGAGAAAGACCATCTGCATACACTGTGATGCATGTTGCCCCTGGGAATCGTAGCAACAAGATCTCCGGCAGGGCGACAGCACATGCGAAACAAACGAGATCTTTAGTGGCCGGGTACGGGCCCGATTCCTTACCTATGAGCCCAGGTTATAATTACAGTTCTCACGACACTCTAGCCAGTCTTCCCTTCTCACCTGAGTCACCTAATGCAGTTTTTACCCGGGATGCCAAACTTGTGCCGCAAAGGAAACCGTCTTTTACTGTAATGACTTCTAGTAGTTCTAGCTTCACAGAATCTTTAGGTCAGGAGAAAATCTTCATTGATCTTCGGAAACCCAGAAAAGATCAACGGTCAAGGTCACAAGAAAACTATCTTCGCAATAATAATGTAGAAGCAGCCAAAGACAGTTTTTCAGACGACCATAATTCCTCTTTAGATAAAACTTCATCAACAGCTGTGTCATCATCATTTACATCAGACATTACCAACGAGCCTTTAGTTCGTCTAGTCAGTTTTAATGGCAGTTTGGGATCAGGGGGCAATTCTGAAAAACGTACTGTTGAGAACAAACAGGAATTTTCTTTACCTGGGGGAGTCAATGTGAAAATCTTTACTAGCGGTGAAACAAAAGTGGTGATTGGTTCTGAGCAAACAAATTCTGAAGGTAAGTTTCAATTGGAAAGAAACAGTGTAGTTAATAATTTTAAACTTCAAACTTCTTTGGCTAAGGGCAGTTTGTTTGAAGAGTAGCAATACTGTCTGTAACATTATAGAAATAATATCTTGGTTGTGCTAGTGTCGATTATTGTTGAAATGCACCATCATCATATTAACGAAAGCGGGTGGTTGGCGGGAGTTTCATGTTGCCCTGGTGCTCTCAGATCTAAAGGGGAACAGGAAGCCGATCTGTTTGTGGTGTCTGTAATGCGTCCTGTTATAGTCCTGTATTTGTCCTGTCCTGTCTTTGTTTGTTGCCAGTAGTGTTGAGGGTGGTTTCCTTCACCCATTGGGCTGGCACTTCATCATATAAGTGAAATACCCTTGAGTACAACGTTAAACCCCAATCAAACAAACAAACAAATCATATTAATGAAATACCCTTAAGTATGGCGTTAAACATCAATGAAACTTGAAAAGTTTTGAATTTGCTTCAAACATGTTTGTTTATGCTAATAAAAAGCTCTGATACATATTGCATCCTGATTGTGCCCAATGTAATAAGTAAGTCCCTTAAGGTGGATATTACAGCAATAAAGCTTGAAAAAAAGGGCCTAATACTTAAATACTTTAGTTTAAATCCAAAATCAGGATGATAATGATTAAAAAGCAACCTAAATGTATATTACATATTTTTTTTTAAATTAAGTTTTGTTGAGATTTATTCCCAAGATAAATGAATGTTGAAATTTTTGATAATTAAGTTATAAAGTTCCTTAAACATCAGTTCAGCAGAGTGTTTCTGTAAGATAATTTGAAAAAAAGTTGAAAATATTTTGGTACATTTATCTGCTATAGTCCTATTTATCTAGTTAGTATTACCTATATGTATATTGGTGGGGGCAATCATTTTCTTCCTCACTTTTAAAAAAGATATTAGTCCTGGCCACTGCCGCAATTGTGGGTTTACCTAAAACTTAAAGGTTTGTAAAAAATGGGTTTTCAATACATACATTATTCACAAAACTACAGCTTCTATTGAATTCGAGACAAAATAGATATAAAAGATTTTGTGTATTGTGAACTTGCGTCATTATTATATGGAAGAGTTGAGTTGAATTCAAACTTTGTCTTTTATATTCTAAAAGATATGAGTAAAGATAGGCAAAACTATGTACTTATCAGCATTTATAAATCTTGCCAAACAGGTTTTTTCATCGTATGCACAATCAAAGACATCTTGCCTCAATAAATATTGCTAAGTATATAGATGTGTGCATACAAAGGTTCTGATGTCGGTGAAATACGGTCAGCCTTTCGATGAACTAAGTAAATAGGGTATTTTTACATTATGTTAAATAGCTCATACTCTCTTATATAAAGGTATGGAATATATAAGTATCTCATAGGTATGGGTAGAGAGGGTTTAAAAGTATTCCCAAATGGTTGATACCTAGAACACGTATAAAAATAGTCCAATTTTCACTGAACGCGCTTGCTGCTTGTTTCATTAAAAAATTTGGTGCACTTGTCGAGAAATTGTGATTCGAACATCTGACTTTTATTAAGAGTGACAGCTGAGTGATTCTCGAGTGCATCACCAGGGGAATTCACTAATAAACAAAATGTACTGGTTAATCCAATAT
>JAVFBX010236777.1:0-10587 GCA_034783855.1 Mopalia kennerleyi | reverse complement strand
AAACAAGCAGCAAATCAAAAAGCGTTTACACATCAAAGTCGACAACAAACAAGCGTGGCGCATGTGTCCATTAACGCGTCTGTGATGATGTCAGGACTCGTTAATAGGACTAAGATCGGGTATAGCGTACTTGTTATCCCGTGTTTAGACCGCCTCTTTCTCAGAAAGATCCAATCTGATTTGGTGTGGTAAAGATAGATCATCCCAAAGTTGCTTTTGTGTTCTCTATTTAACTCCGGGTTTTCAATCTATTAAGGCAAGGTAGGGAAGTAAAAGAGCGTAATGTGATGATATTTTGTTCCGCCTTGACCCCGGAAGATGTGGATGCATATGCTTCTTCTCAGATTGTAATTCTGGCACAAATCTATTGCTGTTAACTAGAGATTGTGAGGGAGAAGTCTGTCATTGTTGGCTTGGGTGCTTTTTTCACATATGTACATAAGAGTTCCACTTTTACATACGTGAAAAAGATTTTCACATATAAATAAAAGTTTCTTTTACAAATAACGAATTATTTTTCACATAATTATCTTGAATTGATTTCACATAATTGAATTTTTTTTTAACATATGAAAAATAAATAATTTATTTCACATAATTGAAACTTTTATTTTACAGGTTAGCGTACTTGTTAACCTGTGTTTAGACCGCCTCTTTCTCAGAAAGATCCAATCTGATTTGGTGCGACGATTCCGACGAATCAGACGTAGTAATGCTCACTACAGAATCGGTCGCATTTCCAGGCTTATAAAACTAATGTTGATCTAGATGGACTGAGATATGGTATATTTTGTATAGATCTAGATGGATTGAGAGATGGTATTTCTTTTGTACAGATTTAGAGGGAGTGTGAGATGCTATATCTTTTGTACAGATCTACAGGGACTGTGAGATGGTATACGTTACCGTATGTATAGATCTAAAGGGACTGTGAAATGGTATATCGTGTGTATTGATCTAGAGGGACTGTGACATGGTATATCGTTTGTATAGATCTAGAGGAACTGTGAGATGATATATCGTGTGTATAGATCTAGAAGGACTGTCAAATGGTATATCGTTTGTATAGATGTAGAGGGACTGAGAGATGATATATCGTTTGTATAGATCTAGAGGGACTGAGAGATGGTATATCTTTCGTATAGATATCGAGGGACTCAGAGATGGTATATCATTTGTATAGATCTAGAGGGACTGTGAGATGGTATATCGTTTGTATAGATCTAGAGGACTGAGAGATGGTATATCTTTCGTATAGATATAGAGGGACTCAGAGATGGTATATCTTTTGTATTGATCAAGAGACATTGAGAGGTGGTATATCTTTTGTATAAACGATGTTTAAACAGTTCAGATTTAAAGTAAGGTTGTCTATATATATACAGTAGATGTCCATATCACTGACGCGGAGTATTCTTCTACACGTGTGTGAGATGAGAAAATAGTCGTTAAAAAAAAAAAATAGTCGTTATGTAATCGTACTATATGCACACATAATTATTTCATCATTAACGTTAAAGAACTTTGCGAACTTAAAAGAAAAAAAGATTCTGCCTGTCGCGAGAATTTGAGATCGACATATTTACGATAGGCCTACATACCTGACTATTTGTATGTTCTGTCATACGTGCACTAGGTTCACTACATCATGCAGTGTGCTAATAATGTAGGACTACTTCATTTGATTTCATAGACTCGCTATCAAAATAATTAAATGGTTAAAATGTGCTAATAATTTAGGACTATTTAGGACCCTATTTGATTTCATAGACTGCGATTGCCGGAGCCACATCATGAGATTCACTCTTATACCGGACGGCAGACAGAAGGACTTGATCTGGTGAACGGTAAATCGAAAAAGGATTAGTAGGCGCACACGCTTCCACTAAGCCACGACCGCGGGCCCCGCATATGGCTGGAAATACTTTTGCAGAAGGCCCCCGCGGTCGTGTTTCAATGTTCAGCTAGTCGGGATACAGAACTTTATTCGATGTACAGTTCACAGGATCGGGTCCTCAAGGCAGCGCCATGTAGGTCACCATGAGGAGTCACCAACAAATTTCAACAACAATTGACACTGGCACAACCATAACATATGAAGTGTTTTGATAAAATTGGAAGGAAGGACAGAATTGCTTCGTTTTAAACAAACTTTCCTTACGCTCCGAGGTGCTGGAAATCGTCGCCGATAATTTGGTGTATGTCTACAGAGCACATTCAACCCATGTACCGTAACGTATTGTAAAGCAACACATTTGCTTGAAACTGTGTACATAAACTATCTCTTTAATTTTTCTCAGATATTTCACTTGTAATGGGTTGATGATTATAGCGAAAATATGTGACCAGACAATTAAATGAGTCACATGTCGCAAACTTGAAGAATTGAGTTACATACACCATTGTAAAGCAGAATGTGTAAGTTTTAAAATGATACCAAAATTGTTTAATTATTTTAAAAAAATTGACCAAACTATAACACTTTTAGTATCGATACTTTTGCAGCTCGAAATAATGTTTTTTTTAGGAAAATATCAGCTTAGAAGTTGTGGTTATGAAGTCTATAGCAACCATTGTCATATAATCACACAAACAACAAACAGGGGTTGTTGCTGTTGCTGGATTTTGATCGGAATTACTGTGTAGATGAATGGTAAACGAAGGTATTTATGGAATCCAATTTTTTTCAAAATTTTCACGCCACTTTGGACCTTTGAAGGCCTGTAGCTAAAATCAATACGTGCGACATGGGATTTTGTGGTGTCGGTTCACATATTTAGCCACAGCATGCCAATGGAAACAACTCGTACATTACTAATTCTGCCTGATTCATATTTTAGAAATTGGCCCTGCGGCAATGTTTTGATAAGAAGAATTAAGAAATATTATCGCAATTAATGATGAAAGCCTTGTCAGACACGGAAGCAAATTTAGCAGTATTACTTTACGATGGTACTTCATTCGAAAGCAATACACTATATCAAACCCATCAAGTTGCCAAAATTTATTTTCGCATTTTTGTGATTTTACTGGGACTTGCTTTACTATAAATTGATGTGCATCAGCAAAATTAGGCACAGTATAACTTATAATTTCCTTTTCATTATCGACCCGCTAATCAACAAACCTGAGTAACATCATTGTTACTCTTTACACCTAATATGCCGTTGCTGGATCAACACAATGAAAACTTGTCAAGTTCGTGTCACTTTGCATGAAGAACAACATTCGGTATGTAGTTAAGCATGTAAATCAACTGTAGCAATTTGAATATCTGTAGGTTTTCATTGGTATATAAACCGGTGTTTGTAGAGACAGTTTAAGTTTAGTTCGCATTTTGCTGAGTTTTTTTCGTTTTCGTTGAGGCAGTCCAAGTCTCCGTTTTACTATTAGTTCCAATCCTTCGTAACATTTTGTTTAGTTATTTATCGGTTAACTTTGTGACTGCCTTTCACTTTGTGTTTCGTCAGTTTTGTCCGCTATGGCGTTATTTCTATTATTTAGTTTGGTAAGTTTTGCATACCTGTCCGTATATTGTATTACTGTTACATTTTATTATTTTATAATGGATTGCTTTGAATCCTTCTTGTGTTCAAATGGCAGATGGTTTGTGGCTTATCGGTATATTTCGTTGTGTTCGATTTCCTTCAGATCTACTGCTGTGGAGTCCTCTATTGAAGATTGTGGCCGTAGCGTAGTGATCGGAGAGTGCGCTTCCTAACGCCTATTCGATGTACCGTTCACGGGATCGAGTCCGACTATCGGCCCTGGGGTATTTAAGTGAGTCACAAGATGTGGCTCCGACAATCGCGGGGGTGGTTTTTACGAAGTTCTCTCCCGGTTTTCCATCATAATAGGACAAGGAACCGTGGACAATCCGTCGTAATATAAGTGAAATACCCTTGAGTACGGCGTTAAACCTCAAACAAATCTATTGAAGATTGCATAAATGGGTTATTTACATTCAGAATTCAATAATTAAAGTAATTCTTTTGATATTTTTTGCAGGAGTAAATTTCAAAATTTCGATTGCAGATTTTAAATAACAAATCCTTTTTTATTTTTTTATTTTTTTTATTTTTTTTAAACCGTTTCAGATTTCCTTCGTATCTGCGGATGACCCTATTGTACACTGTAAGTAAAGCAGTTTCTTGAATTAAACCAGTCCGGTCTATGTTTTAGGAGTACTTTTCCCACGGACTGTAATATATTTATAACTTTCAAGATGGAAGACCTATTATTAAGCGACTATTATTAATTTCTGGATACTTTGTGTTCCATTTTTTTTTTTAAATTAAGCACTTCGCTCGAATCTAACCAGAAATATATGCCAGTAAAATTTGCTTTTTTACTCTCCCACCAGTGTTCGCTAGATGTCCTTTAACTGCGTCCGGCTCCCCTTCACTCCACCTAACTGCCGATGTCCCCGCTTTCGCTCTGGCAAAATGCCGCAATGGTGACCAACACTTGACCGAGACTGACGAGGTGAACTTCCGGCTGGGGGCCTCGTTTGACCAATCTTACAAAGGCGACCTCTGTCAATTCTACGTAAGTGCCGATTTGCACAAAGACACTAAGCAAAATGTCTTAACCATCATGACTTGCCACAACTATGGTAATTGATGTACCAATCCTCCGTCAGTTATACCGCTCAGAGTTTGTCGACCAGAGCAAAAAGAAAAATCCTTGGGGTAGAGTTTTCCACCACGATGAACAAATTTAGACCACCCAAATCCTGTTTTTGCAATCCTTAAAATAGTTGCCTATTTTCTATCTGTTCACAGAAAAAAGATGGCAGTAATACATACACGATTGATGTGGAAGTAGGCTGGGGAGAACGGCAAACCCAAATCATAGAGCAGCATAAAATACACACAATATCCTGTGCTTACGATTCTCATGGACGAGCTGTATCCTCCAGTGAAGTTATCAGCGACTGGTATGTTTTTGTATACGACATAGACGTTAGAATAAAGGCGTTTTATAAGAAAAATGTAATTAATACAATATACAATCCTAATAGTCTCCTCTTCAAAATTTGACGTAGCCCCTAACCATGTGACCTATACCCTTGAATTTCAAATTATTTACGATGGTTAATCGGTTCACTGCTGATCCTCTTTTGATTTTACCGCTCACTCTTGTGCCTCCCTAGTATAGGGACTGGCATCGCATGAGGAAATTTAGTGGAAAAACTAAGTTGACCCGCAAAGAACGGACATACCCTAGAGTACAACGTAAAAACCCAACCAAATCGATTGTATTAGATCTAAAATTTCAATACGGTCAATAGTGTACTTAAAGTTTGTTTGTTTTGTTTTTGTCTACAGGTTTTTGAACCCTTGGGAAGCGCAGTCCTTACTTGGTGGTAATTCAACTGGAACTTTCACCGTAAAGGTGATTGATGTTCTAGGAAGGGAGATAACCGATGATCACATCTCTATTGGCAGAAAAATACAACTAATTGCTGAAGACACTTCAGGTATACAAAAATAACCCTATTCACACTTGAGCTTTTAAGGTTCTCCCATCTTATGCTTAAAATATTTTAAAGCCCTTTTTTAAGCGGATATAATTTTTTTTTTTCTTTTTTTTTTTAAAAGTTCAATAAAATTGACTGAATTCGTTTATTAGCGTCTAAATAATAAAATATTCAATACAATAATTTCACTTGGTGCATGCTTTTCTCCCCGCAGGTAATACAGTAGCATTCAGGGTTCTAAGCTGTTCCGTCCAGAACTCGGTCAGCCGATACTACATACTAAGAGCAGGGTAAGCCCTTCTATAAATCTAAGATTAAAGATTCCGTGCATTTAAAGGAGAAGACCACCCAAAAACCATATTCTATAAATAAGTACAACTTTTTGTGTAATACAATACATAAATTTCCATTTTCATAACCTGATCGTAACACTGGTTATCATCAATTAAAGGGGATCACAAGCACCAGTTGTGTCATCAAATCCTGTGCTGCTATTAAAGTTTTCCTGCACTCTGGTTGATTATCCAATGATAGATCAGTGAAGTCTGCTGTACACAGGATTCAATGATTTCAAGTGGTTTCGGTGTTACTCTTTAATGGATAACTAGAGTTATGATCGGGTTAGGAACATCAGAATGTTTGTATTGCATTTGACAAATGTTTCACTTATGTAGAAAACACGGTTTTTGGGTGGTCTTGTCCTTTAACATTTTCATTTAACTTAAAAAAAATAATCAAAAAAATCAAAAAAAAATCTGACCGTGACTTTTCTTTCCTTGTGAATTATTGAATATTCCATGTTAAATCTAGTTGTGGTGATGGATTGGTTTTCCCGAAAACGTCTGGCTTCCAAACTATCGGCAGCCAGGTACTCAGCCCGTACTTCGACGCTTTCAAACTGGCAGGGGGAGATAATTCGGTGGAGTTCTCCTGTAGATTTACAGAGTGTAGCGGACCGTGTGATGGGGTACGTACAGGAACGATTTATTCGGTTCCTACTTTAAAATTTTACCTTTTTTTTTATTTTATTGTTTTTTGTATTAATTTTTATTCTGGTTTACAAGGACCTAAAAGTCCAATCGCCTTACGAAATGGTTAGTTGCTTGCTAGTAGACCTAATTTGTTCAATAATTTTTTTTTTTTAGGATTCGTGCACTGTTCTGACGGATAGTGAAAGGGCCAAGCGATCCATTACTAGTAAGTTGTCTGCACTAAAAATTACTTCCAGGGGCAGCTTTCACAAATGCATAAAAAAGGAAATATCGTACAACATTTCGTTATGTTAAACTATAAGCGTAGAAATAGCATACTATAATGTCGTACTACATTTTTGTGAAAGCTTTTTTTTCTTTTTGCAATTGTAAAGATAATTTCCGTCTATCTGGGTTCCAATATTTTTTTTTTTTTGGTTTATATAAAGACCTTAAACCACTTTCCAATCGATACCATTTTGTCTTACAATTATCTCACCAACACCTATGGTACATTAGTCTCCATCAGTTTTGAACATTTTTACATTGAAAACTCGTTTCTATTTTCAGATATCGTCAACCCTGCGATCCATTCAAGATCTGGAGTTTTCTATGCAGTCTAAAAATTCTCCATTTTGTTTTGTTTTTTCATTTGCATGTAAAACTTTAAAAAAATAAAATCTTACGTTTTTAGCATTTGATGTTTTTGTTGCACGTGATTGACCTCCCCTTGCGTTCGCTTCACTGCGGAAAGTTTTAAGCTTCGTATTTTTGTTATTAGGCTTAAAAGTTTACTTGGAATACCTAATTGAAATATGGATTATGATTTTATTCCACTTTTTCCCTCGAATACATTTATGGATTGAATGTGAAAGATAAGCTACAACTTTGATTTATCCTAGAGATGGCGTAATTCCAGGACAAAGTGCATTACTTGTCCATTTCCAGTCAAAGTGACCTTTTCAACGGTAACCTGGTAGAAAACTGTTTATCAGACCACCCCGGAAATTGATGTACACAATAGTCCTATTTGGGTTCTTTATTTTGCCCAAATTCTTTTTATTGACCCTACATTGTAGAAGTACTGCAGTTTACTTTTAAAGACTTTCAAATTTGAAAAAAAATTGTCCCCTTTGGATAAATACTAGTATATTGAAAGTTGTTAAATCCCATCACTACGGTATCCCGCAGCATGTAAAACGCATACCCCAACATGATACAACTATTAGCACCAATTGCGCCCGGAAAACCGATGATCTACGGTTCGTTCACACCTAAATAATTTTTTTTCCTATATACTTTTTTTTTTCTCTTTATAGCGGGACTGTGACCTTATCATTACGAAATAAACGAATAGCTTATTGTTGAAGCCAATATATATCTTAAACCATTCTAAAATAGTCTATTTTATTTCCTACGTTGAGACATTGACGCCAAGATACACCCGGGCCATCTTGTTTTGCACTACCATTTGCCAACTATTGGCGGATATTAATGCGCGATGGCCTGGCATACAGCGAACCAACGGGGTCTTAGTCCATCCACTATAGAACCTCTCGCGAGAATACTTTTGAACCTGAAAGCCATATAACCTAGTTTAAATATATAATATATGGACGGACATGTATCCATCCTGATAGATTATTTTAATTCACGCGTTCAAATTCGGGTTTCCCTTTATAGATCCTAATTCTGGTTATTTCACTGCATGGTTTTTATAAGTTTAAATCGGCAGTACTAAGTATAACAAAGATAGACGAGCAGGCTATAAGCAAATTTACATTTATTCCAGTAATCCAATATAATGATTTAAGTCGACATACATTTGTTTGCTAAGTGACTAGTCCTTGGGCAAATTTTAACATCTCCCAGAAACCAACTAGATCATTTATATGTACTATATTCAACGAATACAAATGTGTTGAATATCTGATGACCAACGCTTAATCTTAGACCAATAATATAGACAACAATTATGTAAACACGAAACCTTAGGAGATATCCTTATAAACGTATCACTATTAAATTAAAGAGCGCAATTTCCAATGAACTACAAACATGATAATTTGGACAATACTGGTATAATTTACTCGAAACAGCTTTTCATTGAGACTTAACTCAAATTGCAATGTATTGTCATTTATCCAAACTGGAATTATCACAATTCTAAAAGACGCACGGGTACTGAACAGAATTCCCTGGAATGTGTCTGTATTATAAGCACTATATAATACGTCCTTGAAAGACTTAGTGTGCAGTACAATTTATGCAAATACTGCACATGTTAGCATCATAATTGTTTTCGTCCTCAATCACAGAAGTTTTATCATATAGTCTTTCAAGAGAGTATAGTCCACTTTTAGAGACACTAGGAGCCCTTTTGTTCTCCAGACTAGATGAATCCAATCCTCCACATTCTTGGGGCGTGAAAACCTTATCCTTCAAAGTTATATACATAATAAGGTCAATCATCACAAATGTCCAAATCCTTCGTCCCTCTACATGGAGCGTAGAATAGTAGAATAGTTTCACTATAGCTAAACGGTTATAAACGGAAAGTCTAGTGACGTTCCAACATGGAAAAATCACCAGTGGGTTACATTCATATGAAGAGTTACCTCCCATTTATCACAAGCCCGAACTAAGAAATTGCGGCATGCTGGGTTTCAGTTCTTTTCTGCTCAGCCACTTCATCGTATGACGGTGGTGGTACCGAAAAATCTGGCGTGTAGTTTTGAGCATTTTTATCCTCGGTTGTTCCGTTTAAATTGCTGTAGTTATTAGTGTATTGGGTGTTGTACCCGTATAAGGGAGGGTTCATAGCAGATTCTCCTGACGAATTTGTGTAGGCTGGCCCCGGGGCATATGCTGGGTTCTGAGGGTAGTTTGTTGTATTACCGTAAGGTGCCTGCTCCATTTGGTTCTCGGCGGCTCTGGCTCGGTTCTTCCTTCGTTTAAAACAATAGCCTCCTCCGCAACATACAGCTATTAACACCACGACAGGGATCACTATCCTAATAATGCGTACCGTATTCACCCAGGTGTAATCTGAAAAAAAAAGAATGCTTTAAAATTCCTAATAATGTCATGTAAAGGAACACTATGAATAGAACTGTATATATATATATATATATTGCACAAACATTTACAATCGAATGTGTTTCTTTATTTTTTTTCTGTTTTGTTTTATTCAATTAAGAAACCTATTCTTTAATTACAACCGAAATAACCTAGAGGTCAATAGGTACGAGACTAATATATCGTTTTTACTTTGTAGATATCCCTATATGTATATCATCAATATTAGTATATATACAACTGTTGCGAAGGACAAAATTCTGATTGTATGCCTCCACTGGATATCGACCCCGCGACCTTTGACATATAGGGCAAGTGATAACCAACTGAGTTTTTAGATACCCATTGGAATGATCAGAATTATCAACCTTCTTATGTCTCTCTACGCGAAGCATCGACATAAAAACAAACAATCGGCAGCTTTACATACACAATTGTCTCAGCAATCAAATCGAGTAATATACCTCATGCATGTATTGAACAGTTAACGAAGCACGAATATGAAAAAGTAAACAAATTTCCATGAGAAAATGTTACCTGATGAGCCTTCAACAACATCAACAAAGAGTGTCGTAAGTATCAGAGACACTGTCAGAATTATTGAACTCCCTCCGCCTTTGAAGGACGCCATTTTAACTGCCTGTGATGAAAAACATGAGTATTAGTAAACAGAATGATGGAGCTTACATAATTACATTGTAAGAGACACTGCCGGAAGTGAAGCAAGCTATTCACTCCTTAAACAGAGAAGCATATAGACGGATAAAGACAGTCATATACATGTTATAAATGCCTATTTTTAAAGTGAGTAGATATAGCTCAGCCTCTAAATAAACAGTTGGTATCCTGTATAAACTTTACCTGTATAGGGTTAGTAACATACTTCCTTTTGCACCAGATAAACTCGGCGGAAAGACTGAAGACCGGGAACTAAGTCAGTAAACTGTACTGGTAGAGCTAATAGCTTGTATGCATGTTATACCTGGGATGAGTATAGAGGGATATGCAACTTCATCGCTCATGACGATTTTCTCGCAAAATGTCGCTCTCGCTGTG
>JAVFBX010236766.1:0-10587 GCA_034783855.1 Mopalia kennerleyi | reverse complement strand
ACGGTTGAGCTTGGACAGTTCACACATGTTATTAACCCGTAACACACAAGAGTGTGAGTCGCGTGACGTCATAATGTTAGCTGCCAGTGTCCGTAGGTTGGTATATATCTGTAACCCTCAGGTTATTTTAAAAAATTAATAAACGATAAGTCGAGGCCATATTTAAATACATTTAATGGGAACTTTTCAATTAGGTCGTTATAGGGGTTATTGCAGCCCGGAGTATCGCTTTAAGGTTCTGCCCCTCATACGACAGCGTTTGAGCACTATGTGCTTTATTAGCATTATCAGCGCAGCCTTGTTAATGTTTTCGAAGCCATATAATTATAAAGACGATAAAATAGATCGCCTTGTGGTTGTTTCTTTAGATGGTTGTATGGAGAGACTGCGTGTCAGGCGTATGGGTTCGAAGGGATGCTGGCCGGAATCGGTGTGATCGGAGCACTTGTGGTGATTGGGGTGGAGAGGTACCTTGCTATCTGCTGTAAAGATCTATGTAAGTTACTTCTGAAACATTTGCAATGCGTAGCTAGGATAGCTACCTTTCAATAGCACAATGGTTCAGAATCACTTGTCTGCATCATTATAGAGTGATTTGTATAGCTACAATTAGTTTTCTTATAATATTGACCGTGGACGAGAAACGCACATTTTAACTGTTTCAAAAACAGTTTCTAAAAATATGTAACTGTGATGGATTTGTTTTCACTTATATGATGACAGATTGTCCATTTGTCCCCCTGCTTTAATTAAATACGCTGGAAACCCGAGAGAAAATCTCTTAAAGCCTCCTCCTCCATTGTCGGAGTCGAATCGTGTGCCTCCAGGATACATCCGATGTCGACAGAGCAATTCCAATCTAATGGAAATCAGATCTGAAAAACGTTCCCCGTGTCGTGTTTGTCGCTATATTGAGATCTAACGCAATCATTCTACTTATACTGTTCAATTAGGTCAAGCTTACTGGGGTTCACGAAAGGTCACAGTCTCAGTTGTCCAATGAAAATACAGATAACAAATTCAGCCAAAATAAGCATAAGTTGTCCGATTTTATTGTGTGTTGATGTTGTAAGAAGCAGAAAATCCAATTCCACTCAAAGGTTATTATTTGAATGGTGCTGGTTGATTGTGCGTGCATGTATCCGTTGGTCATGTATAAAATGCAATCGGGAAACCTCGGTTCGTCGGCGGAAATCTTCGGCTTTTACAAACCAGAATTGAGAAGCAGCTCTGTGTGTGGGTCAGTTTAAGAAACCAATCGACATTGTTTAGGTGGGGTGATTGTGGTAGACCTCAATATTAGCGACAAACAAAACACGGGGAGTGTTTTTGAGATCTGATTTGAATTAGATTGGAGCAATTCGCATCTGTGAGCAGTACATAGAAGGAGTACTAAACTCTGAAAGCTAAACTCTGAACCCCGGTTGCACGTCAGGTAATAAATTGATATAATTAAGGTAGTAAATTATCCCATCCCGTTTAGCCAATCCATTTAAGACCGAGAATTTTCCCATCCCGTTTAGCCACACCAATAAGGAACAATAATTTTCCCATCCTGTTTAACGACTCCAATTCAGGTAGTAAATTATCCCATCCCGTTTAGCCAATCCATTTAAGACCGAGAATTTTCCCATCCCGTTTAGCCACACTAATAAGAAACTAGAATTTCCCCATCCTGTTAAGCGACTCCAATTCAGGCCGAGAATTAGCCCACCCCGTGTAGCCACTTCAATTTAGACAGTGAATTTTCTCATCCCGTTTATCCGCTCCAATTTAGACAGTGAATTTTCTCATCCCGTTTATCCGCTCCAATTTAGACCGTGAGTTTTCTCATCCCGTTTATCCGCTCCAATTTAGACCGTGAATTATCCCTACCCGAGTAGCCACTTCAGTTAAGACCGAGAACTTTACCATCACGTTTAACGACCCCTTTTAAGACCGTAAATTATCCCATCCCGTTTAGCTGCCTCAATTAAGACCATGCCTTCTTTCATCATCTTTAGGCACTGTAATTAAAACTGTGGATTCTCCCTACCCGTCAAGCCACTTCAATTTAGACTTGCAATTCTCTCATCCCGTCAAAGCACTTCAATTTAGACCGTGAAGTCTCCCATCCTATAAAGCCACTCCTTGCAATGTAGATCGTGAAGTCTCCCAGCCCGTTAAGCTACTCCAATTTAGACCTAAAAAGGCACTCCTTGCAATATAGATCGTGAATTCGCCCATCTTGTTTATCTTGTTTCGCCCATCTTGTTTCGCCCAAATTTAGGCTGTGATTTTCTCATGCTACTATACCTCTCTAATTTAGTCCCTTTATTCTCCAATTCTCCTCAGTTCCCTCATTAAGACAATGGTTTGTGTCGTCCGATTAAGCCACTCTAATTAACCCAATGAATTTTTCATCCAAGTCACTTTAAGCCAAATGAATTCTTCCATCCAGTAAAGCTTGTTAAATGAGTTACTCTTCCTAGACTGTGTATTGTCTCCTTTATTCAGCATTTCCAGTACAATTCTCAATGAAATGTGCTTATAAAATGTAATTTAATTCCAATATCGGGAAATGTTTCTGTCGGAAATGCAATATAATTCGGCTAATGATTCTGCTGGAAGACCATTATTGAGCTAATGCTTCTGAAAATTATATTTTAAAAAAAAACTGAGTTAACTTTTCTCAGAAGGGATGATTTGATGACACTCAATCGCAACTGTAGCACTTGCTCTGGAATAATGAGAAAAAGAGAAAAGAGAAAAACAAACAAATTAATAATTACTACAAAACTATGTTTTTGTCATGTTGGCTTACCAGGAGTTTTATTCCGATCTACTCTATACATTATCTCGGAATAAGCTCATACTCAGCGAAGATGTTTTTTCATGAGTGTTCTGAAAATCTCTAGGAAAACACACACATAAAATAACTCTTCTTAAACTATACTATAGCAACCATATATTCCTTTGTGGATATTAAATAATTAACATGTTCAATCGATGGAATTGTACTGTAAACAGTTAATTCTGCTAAAATACCAAACATCGATAAAATTTGATTTTCCCAAACAATTATCTATTTGGTGATATTCCGTACAAATGACTATTCTGTGATCTCTCAACTGACTTCATCTCCATATAACTGACTATTCTATCACATCTACAACTATTTTGTGATCTCTCAACTGACATCATCTCCAAATAACTGACTATTCTATCACATCTACAACTATTTTGTGATCTCTCAACTAACTTCATCTCCATATAACTGACTATTCTATCACATCTACAACTATTTTGTGATCTCTCAACTAACTTCATCTCCATATAAGTGACTTTCTATCACATCTACAACTATTCTGTGATCTCTAAATTGATAACTGACTATTGTAAGTATCCTATCTAGCATGGATATTTATGTGGTTTCCTATACAACTGACTATCCCAATCTAATTAAAATCAGATCTCAAAAACGCTCTTTTTTGTCGCTACATTGAGATCAAACGCAATCACCCCACCTACAATGTCGATTTGTCGCTTAAATTGACCAATCAGAGAGTTAATTCTCAATTTGGTTTGTAAAAGCCGAAGATTTCCGCCGACGAACAGAAGTTTCCCGACTGCGTATTTTTATATGGCCAACGGTTATATGCACGCATAATCAGCAAACACAATTCAAATAAGAGACTTTGAGTGGAATTGCATTTCCCCCGTTTATATGCGACTTACAACATTAACACAGAAGAAAATCGGAAAACTTCTGCTTGTTTTGGCGGAATTTGGTGTTTACCATGTGTTATCTGGGGTTTTTTTTGACAACTGAAACTGTGGCCTCTCGTGAACCCATTAAGCTTGACCTAATTGAACAGTAAAAGTAGAGTGATTGCGTAAGATCTCAATATAACGACAAGCGAAAAACGGGGAGCATTTAGAGATCGGATTTTGATTAGATTGCTGACTATCCTATCTCGCATACAGCTTCTATTCTATCACACATATAACTGCGGTTTGATCTGCCATACAGCTAACTTTTATATCCCAAATACATCTGAATATTTTGTCATCTCATTTTAAAATTAATATTTTGAAATCTTCATTAAACTGTATTTTTTACATTTTACACAACATAGTATTACGTAACATTCAACGTGTTGTTTAAATTGGGCTAGGAACTCCGTACCTGAAATCTGTAAGGCTAGCTGTCGGTAGAAAATTGAAGAAAACCCCTTGAGAGTGTTTTAGATTCATACAACTCTAGTTAACGACTTTGCACTCTTTCCAGTAAATTAGCTTGTTTTTTTTTACTGAAAACCTAAGCAAGGGACAAACCGAGCCGAACTCACAAATCTCTCCGGGGCAAAAAAGGAATAAACGAGGCTTTGTATTTCTGTAATGCCGCCAGGAAGTCACAATGTGACAAAGAGTTTCTAGATATGCTCTTCAAAGTGGCATCACTTGGATCGATATCGTTATTTCCCTTCTACAATATAAATCCCGAATAATTGGGGGGTTTTGGGAAGAGAGAGTTATAAAACCTCACGAGCTCACAGTTAGATATTTTGATCTGAACTTTTTTCTAGTCCGGAAAATAGATTATATTTACCGCAATGCGGAGATAAACATATTTTCTCTCCATTGTTTTACTTTTTTGTTTCAGACTGGGAAAGATTGTTTATTGTGTAAGCAAACATGCAGCCTTCAGTATTTTACGGGTTATTTTACTTCCTATGCTATACTTTGGGGCAGCTATTATGCTAATACCCGATGGCGTTTGCCTAAACTCTTGAGCTCGGGGAGGGGAGGGGGCATGGGAGTTTTCCCATGGTGTCTGCTGGGTCTTTTGTTGTGTTTAAATTAATCTAGATCTGCATGTGATTTGATCTGGTTACAGATTTGAACCTCTCTTCCGGTAATGTGATGTGCATGATCTTACTTGGTTGGTTGAACGCCCTGTTCTGGGCTGCCATGCCTTTACTGGGTTGGTGCAGGTCAGTGTCATGAATTTTCTCTTTACATTTGTGATTTGGATTCCACATATATTTCGCGAGTCAATGATTGCTATAATTGTTATTTTTCCATTTTGTTCAGTCGTGCAGTCGGACACATTTCTGGGCATAATTTTGGCCTCAGGTTATGTTAACAAATCTTTTGAATTAACGATAAAGGTACATACCAACTTTGTTATAACATTATTCAAGGAGTCCTTGATGTTATAAGAACCAAGTAGTAGTATGGAATCCAAAATCTCATCTTTGAATCCAGACGTCCTAATGTAATTTATCAACTCAGTTCTGCATGGTGTGAATAAAGGACAGTTTAGCAAAAAGTGTGATGTCGATTCAATCAATTAATTAATTCCATGAATGTACCACAATTTAAGCTGCTGAAAACAGCTGCAACTGAAGGTATTTTCTGTGATTCACCATTAATTTACAATCAATTTCACCTCACCGCGATTTCTGTCCATACAGGTACAGCATTGAACCATCCGGAACATCTTGTACCATCGACTGGCAGATTATAGATGACAAATACGTGTCCTACATCACAGGCCTATGTACTTTCTGTTTCTGTATCCCGTTCGCCGGATTGTGTCTCTGTTTGCTTCGTGCCTCGTCCTACAGTACAGGACAGCCGGACGTCAACGGGAAGACCTCTCATAAGACGGACTCGGACAACGAGGAATGGTTCGCGGAATCAGACTTAGTCAAGGTAAACAAATAGCACCTTATCAGTCATGGTAATTTACAAACGAACCAGAAAAGCGTACGAGCATGTTTATTTGTTGTAACGCCAAACTTGTAGTATCGCGTGAACCAGACCATTCTCCCTGGCGACCCACCACGTGGGGCTGCTAACAGTACAGATAAAAAGTATAATATAAACATGGGCTCCATATGACCCGGATATCGTTGAGCCTGGTTTGATATTTAATATTTGAAACATTTAAAAAGAGTATTTGGGAAGAAAAAAAAAGCCCAAGGATATCCAGAACATCTGGAGGCCATGTTTATTTAAAGCTTTTTGTCCGTCTTGTTGCCAGGCCTCGTGACGCTTCGCAAGTTAGAGGGAGAATTAAGGGTATGGTTTGTGCAAGACTTAAATGTTGCTGTTGGTGTCTCACAAAAAGGACACCATAGAGATCAATATAATGACCAGTTATGGTCTACATCATGTTCGCTAGCCACGAGTTTTATTTCGAGCTACTCTGCATAACAACCTTGGCGGAATATTTGCATATAATCGGACTCGGCTTCCAAGCGATTGATTAGATGCGTGGGATCACCCTTACAGACACCAACTCTCCATATATACGCCAATAGTGCTTTACAAAGTTAAAAAAATTATCAAAACTAGATTATAACATTTAACATATGTTATCAGCGCTTTAACTCGAAACTGGGTCTTTTTATCCGCCAGGGGGTGTAGATGTTATTCTATTTATATGTAATAAATCGGCCAAGGGTTGTTATGCAGAGTAGCTCGGAATAAAGCTCTTGGCTAGCGAAGACGGTTCTACATAGTCATAGAAAGTATTAATTTAAACTGTAGCAAATCAAACACACGTTTCTATTTCGACCTGAAACTCAACCAGATCAAGCTTTATAGACTAAGTATCACTTTCACATGTTGTCGTTCGACAAAAAACTATCACCCGACAAAATTTCGTCATGTTTAACTATAAGGGTGAAAATATCGTCGGACAAACACGTCTTTTTGTGAAGTGGCACCTCAGTAGTTCTAATTACAATGTTTGCTGTTCAGTTAATTGCTGGACCTGTGCGATGACGTGTTAAAATAAGCAGATTAGTGAACAGGTTGGTTGTTCCAAGTGCTATTAAATTTAATGACCCAACGCCACGCAGAAGGTATATCTCTTATCAACTATTAGCGATTTAATCTGGTGTAAGCCACTAATAGCGCTTCGAGCAACTGGTTGTTCGAAGCGCTATTAAATTTAATCCACTAATAGATGACGCAATGCCATGCAGAAGGTCTAATCCATTATTATTCGTAATCTGGTGTTATATAACCATTCGAGCAACTGGTTCCAGTAGTCTACGCAAATAGTTCATTTAACAAGCATTTGAACGTGACACTTGGTATGATAGTCGGTAGCACAACTATGATTTTAAGTGTCAAATTAAATTAAAAAAGCAGAGAGATGGTTGTAATCTATCGTCCGCGATGGAGAAAATCGAAAAAAATTCTCGTTCATTTTGATCAATGACTCCCTGGTCAGATTTTATTCAATCATTCACCTAAGGTGTAAGTTCTTCATGTGGTTTATCGGTTTTAAAATATACCTCCCAGGTGCTTGTCGAATATGATCGCGCATACAGTCCAGTCTACAACACATTAAAGTTCCACCAAGCAAATTGACATTTAATCAGATAACAAATGATTCAGATTTATACCCCAGGTTCAAATTATACGAACGTTTGACATAGGGTGATCTCTCAGCAAATTGTAGTTAAGTATTCTCTTAACTACAATGTGAACACAACCTATCCATTGTGTTCTCCGGCTGATTAGATCAGACAATATTTATGCCACTATAATGAAAGGTTTCTTTTGAATTTTCAGATTGCTTGGATCTTCACCGCCATTGCCATTGTTGGGTGGGGACCGTACGCATATGTCGTGATCTGGCCTTTCTTTAACGACATCTCCCAAGTCACATTTTTCCTGGCCGTCCTGCCTCCGCTGGCGGCGAAATTCTCCACAATGATATATCCATTTGTATACATGTCACTAAGCAGCAGGTTCCGGAAGTCTATGTTTCTCACCCTTGGTTGTGGAGAAGGAAAAATCAAAGAGAAGTAGATCATTAGAGAATGAAACTAATTTTCTGCGTCAAACGACACGGCAGGCAAATTGGAGTAGAAAAATTGGACTGGATATTTTGTGGGAATTCAAAAGGTTCTGATCACTTCTCAGTAAATGTTGTGTGTAAGACTTCTTATTTAAAGTATAAAAACAACAAAGAATCATTTTGTAAGTACTTCAAAACGTATGTAAAAGGGTTACGTAAGTTGGCTTATGTGACCGGTTTAAAGAAATACGATTATCTCTATCTCTTCTGTTTAAGTTACACCAAACTCTTGCAACAATTATTCAATTATATCTAATATTTATACCACATGACCCTGTCATATATGTGCATTTATATGTTTGTTGCTATTCAATCGGTGCTTTGAATGTATCTATGTATGTATATTATAATCTGATTAAAAGCTGTTCTAAAAAGCTCGCCGTGTTTTGTTTGTCATACTTAAGATCTGAATCCAAGGCTTACTAAATGGGTTTTCAATGTGGTCGTAGCCTTCTGGGTTTCACGAAGGGTCAACGTTCGCGGAATGAAAAGCCAGCTAGCACGAGGAACATCGGCGTAAAATTAGGTTACGCAAAATCTTTAACATTAATACAAATCAGCGGCTCTCTGATTGGTCATATTTATTAACCACTTTATCTGACAGGAGATCTCACTTTCAGCGAACAAAACATGTGTGGCATTCCTAATTTGATTTAAATCAGAATGATAATATTATATTCTGGAAGTGTGCATATTGAATGCGTGTGTCAGGTGATCAACAGTTCTAGAAGAAGACGTAAAGAGATCTCACAAAGATATATGAAACACGATTTGTACTTTTTAGTAACTGTGAAAAAGAAAGGGAGAGGCTTACTGGAAAACGTTGTCGACATGACTACTGTGGTATTAATTAATAATTTATATGTTTATTTGTGATAATGTTTGAGTTTGTTTTCATCACTTAACCATGTTATTCATGTATGTAAATGATGTAATGTTTGAAACGAAACCTAACAAGCAATAATGGTACTCAACTATTGAATATGACTTATGTACTTGTTTTGACTATGACATAATATTCTTGATTTTATTTATTTGACAGGAAAAGCACAAATACACGGAGAGGTAGATATATTAGAAACTACATGTCAGTTAGTGCAGAACAGTTCTTGTTTTATTTGGTTTTGGCATTTCACCCCCACGAAAGTACAACGTTCGGCGTGTCACGGTGTAATAGCATTGCGATCTACCCATGGGTATTATCTAGCTTGCTACATGTTAGTAATAAATCAGTGTGAAGTGCCATCAATCTGGGATTGATGATTAACGATACCGGCACCCCAACATTGGTAAAGGGTTTGCGTGCACCTGTACTTGTTTGAACACGAAATGGAATTGCAATATCTATTATTCCGCGAGAATCTGTTGTTAATGCTCGGTCTTCAGTATAAACACATCTGTTCGATAAAGCAATGTTAGGGAACAAAAAGGGCATGTTCATACAGAAGATAAATTATATGGCAGGAGGCTTATTTGATCTGGACACAGCTGAGACAGAGGATACATATCAGAAAAACTCATTAACTCAACGTGTAATGTAAGTTGGCTCAGGTGATCAACAAGTTTCCAAATGGCTCAGAGGAAGAGCAGCGACTGGTTTGTTCGAATATGGTAATGGCATGTGTTGTGTCATTTCTGATATACCTCCCTGAGAAGAAAACACCGGTCTCGTCTCGGTAAAATATGATCATAGCTTTGGTTTGAGTTATGTAGGCCGTGTGAACTTGGCTAGTCTACATACAACCTCCGCCGTCCCATATGGCCGGCTAAGTCATGAACCAGGACCCTGTTTTGTAGTGATATTCGGTAGCTACCGTAAATCGTGCAGTCGTCGTCAACTGGCGATGGCGTCGTCGTCGTATATGGTGATTTTGCCAGTATTACTATCGGATGCTAGAAAGGTAGACGAAAGCAAGTCGCTGGGATGGTCGAAATCAGCCCATGACTGGAAACTTTCGAATACACGAACATTTCCAATCGCAAGTGATGAGCAGTATCATTTAGAATTGTCCGTAACGGCCAATGGGTGTCAAAGAATAAAATGAATACATGTGTTTCAGACATTTATCTATAATCTTTAAAAAAAACTCTTCGTGTAAGCAATTTATTCGTATATATCAAACTCATATGTATAATATTCACACAAGCCAAGGACAATTATCCAATAGTTAGCATATAGCGTAATGTCACCATTGGCCTCTCAATGTTTGTAAATGAAGTCAAATGGTTGCAGAAATATGGCTCGGGATGTCCGTAGATTTAATATTTTGCATATACGATTGTTGAATGATGATAACAATTTGTTTCTCTTTAACATCTGTGACGAGCAGGTAAATCACGCTTTGGGTTATACCTGCTCGCTACGTCACCGGATACCAGCAGCCGGGTCCAGTCAAAAATAACTAAGCCTTTTAATATAATTCACCGGTAATATACCATGGTTTCTAGTTTAATGGAGTAGACATGACTGTTATTCAGAGGATAGCCTATACTGACAACCTTACATATCCAAGGCAGGCTATATGCTGTCTAAGAAGACATTGATCAGGTTAGGCACAACCGCCTCTCTAGAATGGAGGTAAAAAGGTCGTTTTCGCTAAATAACTGCCGTTTATATTCATCTATGAAACTGAAACTTCTAGACGTATAGTTTATTTCTTGCCTGAACCAGAATCTTGAATAAAAAAAAATTGTTACCTATCTCATTTGCATAATAATGGGGG
>JAVFBX010236755.1:0-10587 GCA_034783855.1 Mopalia kennerleyi | reverse complement strand
TTACGATCGACCGAGGAAGCCGAGGGAGTATTCTGCAGGGCCTGCTGGTGTTAAACGGCCCACCCGCTCCCCCACGGCGGCTCTCTGTAGGCATGTTCACTCTGGTTGAGCTATTATTAATCCTACATGTAGCAAATTTAAAAAAAAAAACAGAAGCAAATATAGTTGGTAACTTGGCCTATTTCATCTGATACTTTATTTCTATTCCAGAGATTCACAGGACATATACAGGAATATCCGTCCAACCACACATTTGAAAAGTGGCCCAGATATACTGCTGGCAAATTGGTGACAGTCTCAGTAATTTTCGCTTAGCAGATGGATTTATTTTTTTAAACAAGTCAGGGGCCCTTTTCACAAAGAGATCTTAGCTTACATTTATCATAAATACCATGGTGACCAGTGCTAAAGACATAGTGTTGCCATGACAGTGACATTCAACATAAGCTAAGATAGCTTTGTGCAATGAGGCTCTCTACCCCAATAATCATAAATGTTCCACCCTTGATTTATTTTAAAAATTTAAAGTTAATATTATGCCAGTATTATAACAGCAGAGTACACTATCGGTATTTGAGGAAAATGCGGTGATTCTTTGCATTTAAGCTCTGTGTAATTATAACTTGGGCCAACTGTATCAGATGTGATGCTATATCGTCCTTTTCATTAAGAGAAACGTACTGAACCAATCTCTCAGACAATTACCTGACCAATGGCATGGATACACTAATTGATCTCCATCAGCCTAATCAAGTTGCCTATAATTCCTCCAATCCACAATCAATTTGTTGAGATTGAAAGAGCAATGGGGTGTATGATGAAGAGTGAGAGAGGTGAAATAGGTCCTATGCCCCATCCACCCATACAGATCTGTGTGGGAATAGAAATTTGTCTAATCATACACTGGATTACCACAGATAATATGGATTACAGGAGCTTCAGAGATTTCTCACAAATGATAAGCATTAATTAGAAAAGGGATCGTTAAAAGCAAGAATGTAGAAAACAGCCAATTGTATGTTTTCTGTTTAATCTACATTCAATTGATTGGTGTTTAATGACGCACAAGCCGACGTCACTTCTACAACAGGGGTCTGCTCAAAAGATTGCACCGTTATAGGTGTGTGCTGCTGAGAAATTAATGTTCCCTCAGTGCTAGGTTAATACAGTATGCTGAAGATTCAAAGAAAGCTTGCCATTTAGTCAGTGTGGGAAAATGAACAGGCTTTGGGGCATGGAATTTCAAAAGAAAACGCATCAGCATTGACAGTATTCACAAATACACAAAATGCTGTTGAATATTTCTCTGATCAATAATGACAAATACTCACAATATTAATTGCATTAATAGCTCATCATGATATAATCATTCGATTCTTTATTTCATTCAGAACATTTACTTTTATCATGACTCTATACTGTTAATGAAGAAAACAAAACCCATACATCAAAAAATATCTCCTTGTTTCTTGCTCCACCAAGACCGTAAATGTCGAATGCCTATAAATGTCAAATATATTTCTTGTTTCAGCCTGAACCTCTTGGGAAAAGGTTAACAATTCTTTTTTGTGTCGTTAGATTATTAACCATAAAAATCCTTTGATATGCTGCACAAAAATATCATATAGCTGAACACATTGGAATGATTTGTATGTTTTTGCCTAGTGGGGATTTGCTAATGAGCTTGTTATAGTGGATTAATAGAGAAATGTGATCAGTTACAGATTAGAATGACGTCCATGTCCATCAATAGTAGGCAGCAGCCTTTATCATTACTTTGATATTTGCCAGACTTATATCATTATGCTGTATAATATAGGGGACCTCATTAGTATTTCACTTCTACAAGAACCAGTTAATTAGTGTTCATTTCTCGATACATAATGTACAATTTCATTGGGGAGTTTCTAATAATATACATGGCTCTCAGTGTTTTTATTAATGCCGACAGCCCTTGTCAATCTTATACAATATTTTCTAATGTTACATAACATACTTACACAAGTAAATAGATTCATAACTGACACAGCGGCAATCATGAGTGAAATGTTTTGTTTGTTGAAAATTTAATCTTCCTCCAAAGCTTAAAAAAAGGAATTGGAATGAAGCGGCCCACTTCAAATGATGTATCTAATGATTTCTGGGCTGAAATATTGTGTTGAATTGTTTGCCTGATGTTAATCTGTACCATAGATTATTTCGCTTGGATGGAGACATGTGTTTAATAAAGTATGATAATACAAGAGAGTTGTTCTGAGTCTCTCGTGGTAATCCAAACCTCATTGAGTAAGTTTATTACAATTAAACTTTTCTGTTAGCATCTAACAGTAATCAAATCTAATAAATTACTTATTATTGTCTAGATTAAGATCCCGCTGTACAGCATTCCTGTAAAATATAGTAGCGAGAAACTCATTAGGATATGTTTCTTTATGTTGTAGTTATAGTGATATTAAAAACAGAGAACTGCATCAAGACAGCAGCTGGCGATTCCTATGATGAAATAGTTTCAATGAAAACCATATCCTATACCACTAGCTTCAAATATAATTGTTTTTTCTCCAATTTCATCACGTCCTATCAAACTAGAGGTCAAACCTCTGGAGGAGTTCAATCCGAATGCTTTGTATATTTATAAACTACATGTACATGTAAGCTTATCAATGTAGTAAGCAAACTAGAGATTTTGCGAAGCGAAAAAACACCACACCAAGTGCTGTTTTTTTTTAAAATGACATACATTTCACAGGTGTAAGTCCTGAAAAATAAAATTTAATTTTTGCAAGATTATTAAAGTTTTTAAGTGTGCTTGATTGGGGTATGAGATTAAATGTAAGGTTCTTTGACTCTTATGACAGCATGTGAGGCTCAATTGGGCATAAAAAAAACTGCTGAAAGAATCAGAGATGCCCGGGGCCATCCAAACTTGTTGGTCGACTCATTTTATTTTTGTAATAATATTGAATGAAATGTGACCATGGGTTCAGCCTGATGGTAATTGGTAAACAATGGTCTCACTAAAGGTGTACATGTGTATGACCAAAATGCAAGGAAAGGTTTATTAGAAAACTCACTGGTGATGTGGTGCATTGGTTACAGCGTGGTAAGCAGCGTCGTCATCCGTTGGTAAGTTAACGTCTATTGAACTAGACCTGTTCTGCTTAGGAACATCGAGCTGCATCGCATCCAGAGATGAGCGACGAGCATCATCATTAGGCACTACTGAATAAGTTGCATCCATAGACGATGAGCGGTGTTGTTTTAAAACGGGTACCTGGAGTGTGACAGCATTTGTGTAGGACACTTCCATGGAGGCTTTTCTTGGGTAGTGATTATCATATTGTGGGTCTTCAAACACGGAGCTGCTTCTCCGTGGGAAAAGGGCCACCCCATCCAGGCCAATTTCTTCACCAGATGCAAAATCATCACTCTCATCCCCAGATAATTCATCAGAAGTTGGGGAAGAAAAATCATCAGAAAAACTTCCCAGAGATGATGAAGCCCTAGAGTCATCACTAAACCCTGTACTAGAGGCTTCTAAAGACGACTGAGAATTGGCAAGTTCATCCGCCTCCAAAGCTTCCATATGAACACAATGGATACATAGTTTTGGGATTTCCAAAGATAATCGTCTAACAAAGTATAATGGCAGCTTAAGACTGCTGACTGAGTCTTTATCTGAAGCATTGTCGTCAGAGTAGGTGTTATACGCAGGGCATGCCGCATCAAAAGAGCTTGATCTTCTAGATGGACGAGGAACAGCCAACAACTCTGCTCGATCTACCTCGGGCTGAAAGCTGCTCGAGTCAAAACTTGTTGACCGACGCCGGTTCTCTTTTGGCACATTTAAATCTGGCTGAGGAGAACTTTTGTCATCCACATGGGAGTGGGAACTTTCTACACAAAGCTTGGGAATTTCGGTCGAAGGTGACCGTGACCTTGACCTTCGAAAAAGGTTCATCATATTTACACAGCACAGTTTCACGACATAAGGAAACAATCAAACCATAATATTTTAATGTACACTGGACAAGAATAGCAAGGAATTTCTATGCAGATAAGATTTTGGTTAAGCAACCCTTTGAATGGCGTCCATGTGGCATAATCCAGTTCCCCAGATTTCTAAAGATGTAGTCAAAGAATGTTCCCCTGATTAACAATCCTGGGTTCCCCAGTGAGGTGCCCTTTACATCAAGTGGGAACATGTACAGAACCACCCCAGGGCATTGACTAGAGGTTTAGACATCTGCTGAGCATCAAGAGTCAAGAATGCCCTCACAACATCCTCTTATTCTACACTCAACACATGCTGCAGGTTTTTGTCCGACATGTCTAAAAGTGCTGCCTTTGCTTTGAACAGTTTTCTTGGAGCCATCAGGACGCCACAGAGTAATGACCGACTAAGACACTGAAGTTCATTCAAATACCTTTACACAGCCCAGTGTCACTGTATTCCCTATGGGCCAGTGGTCTGGTTTAATTCTAGAAAGGCTGATTAGTTTGTCATTGCTCCTATACACACATTAAAAGAATCTACTTTGTTTATTACTTCCTGCGGAACTCATAAATGGATTATCACTGAAAGGCAAACAAAATCAAAGAGAGAGATTAGTGAAGTATGTCAATAGTGACTACGGAGAAACCTTAGGACCATTATTTTATTAATTTCGTTAAGAATAAAACTGTAAAATACTGAAACATTCTAAATCTATTTGTTTTTTAGATTATTTTGGAGAGCTTGTGACAAAAAAATGAAAACAACGATTCTCCACCTCCACTGAATCTGGACACGAGAGCACAGTTTTTCTAATCAAAGTTGCGCTAAGTCAGGGGCTCACATTATAGCACAAACTTTCCTCATATACAATCACATATTTATAAATCACATATTTATAAGTTATGTTTAAAAATGTTTAGGGCGTACGGAGTCTCATTTTTCTTGGCTTAATCACTATATCATAAGCAAATCAAAATTCTGGTTTGCTTGAATCTTGGGGATTAACTTTAGGTGCAGTGGAAGTTTCATCACTCATAACACTAGTTCAGAAGAAGCTATAAAACAGTTCTTTGAATTCTCCCTTTCTTTACATAAGTGCAGTGTATTTAATTTTTGGAATAAGACACAAATAACTGAAATAACTAAGTAGATGTTCAGTTTAAAAAAAAACAGATGAATAATAAGTTTTAAAAAATTTATATTTATATTGATTATTCATTTTGAATTTCCATAATTCTAAAAAATATGCTTTTAAAAATATATTAAAGTATGTTAACATTTTGTGTTAATTTGTGTTTGTCTAAATTTGATCTCCAAAACTAAATTTTGTATTCGCTTACATTTTTGGTTTATAGAATGTCAGTTAATACTTGTGTCTTATCTTTACTGAGATGCAAGCAGCATTTTGCTCATTTAAAATATAATCATTTGACGCGAGTTTATTTTTTTTGTAAACAATTAGAAAAAAATGAAGTTGTTCAAAGAAAACCTGAATAAGCCCTCTATCTTATCGGCTTAACAAGGATTAAATGCTATAAGGATTAACAGGAGCTGTTCAGGTAACTAAGTCCTTTTTTCCCCTGGCATAGTTAAATATTCATTAACAGTTATGTAATGGGTAAGTTGGGAGAATAAATAGCTGTGTCCTTTTGGCCAGTAATTGGCAATAAAAACAGGTATATTTATATTGTTTCCTTCACTGTTGGGAAACATTTCCAGGTTGATGAAATTATTATAGAAAGGTTAAATGTAATGAATATTGTACAAAACATTTTAAAATAATTAAAAAATTACATTATAGAAATTAATTAAATTATTACACAAGTGGCATTATAATGGTATAGGTTAGACATAGATTTGTTTTTTTACCAAGTTATGCAACAAAAATAATTTAAGAAATATATATTATCTTACCTTGATGCAAAAGGATAATGCTATCCACCTTTTGTGACTGATCAAGCTTCCGTAGATAAGTAGAATGGCAAAAAATCGTAGTAGTAGTAGTAGAGTAGACAGTGAGGCTGGAGATGTAACTGACCACAGTCTGAGTGATATAGGAGCAGTGAACTGTAGCCACTGTTCATGCTGTCAGCTCAAAGAGTGCTACTTAGGGAATCAAACATTAATGCTGATAGAAGGGCCGTAGATTGGTGGGCTCTTGGTGCGATCCTGACGTGACTTATTTCCCAGCCTTGCACCTCTCTCTCAGGCAGAACTATCAGCCTACTGCTCTGCCTGCTTGCATCGCTGAGAGAACATGTGGCTACAGTGTTCAGACAGGGGTTTTACCTACCTACCTCCCACCCACATTACCTTCACTATAGGGCCCAGCCACAATGTGGTCTAGAAAAAACAATGCAGGTTGGCCTTCGCATGGATATCGACAGAGATAGTAAATGTGAAGGAAGCTAATTCCCTTAGAACTACCGTCTAAGTAAGGAAGTTAAGCCAATGTGATGAGACAGTAGTCAGCTCTATCAATCTTCCGTCGAAAACTACACATTATATAGAGCAGGTTCCTCATCAGGATAAGTAAGACTATCCAGTTGACAGCGATTCCATGACTGGGTAAAGAAATGCTGGCTGAGAGAAGGACGCTGCGGCTCATTGTTAGGGGGATGATATGGAACACGTTGCTAACAGATACTGACGACTGGAATTAACTAAGCCCCAGGAAATCTGCGCAGAGATTAAGACATTCCCTGTCAATAAAGGGAATTTATTTTATCCCACACTCCCTAGACGAGATCACGGTGTGCCTTTTAACAACTTGTTGATCTGCCATTAGTTATTAGCAAGACAATAGACAAACTCATGTCAACAAATTGCCTTCATGGACAGGTAACTGCATGTTAGGGGAACTATGTGGATGATTTGCATTGAACATAATCGACACTCTATAACTACCTACTCACAAGGAAACACCATATAAATATTGGATGTATACCGTCCTAGTAAACTGTTTTATAGATTAGCATGTATGTTTAATTGTCTATGACTATAATACATGGTTCATGAGCCGTGAGTGTTACTGTGTTCAGCTCATGTCCATAAGAAGAGGGTACTGTAAACAGTTGTAAGGCACGCTGACATGTTGACACTATCAAAACAACTAGTATATCATCAATGGTGCATGTGGCGGCACAATAACACAAACCATTATCCCATACCTCAGTAGAGCAGGCAGACCCTAGTATTCCAAGACTCTACACACATAAACATTTACACTAGCAGACTTCTGCCACATTATATTAGCTCCCAGTGGAAACTCTCTGTATACTTAATAATTTGTGAGATAATACACTAGCTCAACACAGTGAAAGTATCAAGTCGTGTAAGTCTGTAAATCACAAAAAGCATCCAATATAAACTTGTGACTAATTGCTTGATTGATTGATAACTGAAGCAATGCTCAAGAGAGCTTGCCGGTGACCGGAGTTAAAATCCTGCAGAAGCAAACAAAATTTTCTTTCTCTACAATAAAAATATATATTTGCCAGAAACAGAATTTTAGAATAACCAAAAAAACAAACAACACATTTGTGGGTAATTTCTAGAAAAAAAGACACTTATATAGTGAGTGTGTGTCAGTGAATTCTGCAGAGAAAGACTGGCCACATTTTACTTGGATGAACTTTTTTGAACTGTTGACGCTCAATCAGTAAGATTCGGGTCCTGCTAGCCTGAGACCAGCACTCAATTTTCTTTCTCGACAATAAAACTTATACTAAAATTTTATCATAGCAAGTATAAAGTATGCAGTGTTAGGCAAGTTTCGAAAAATAAAATCTTTCCAATGATGATAAGTGAATACAGTATGACTATACGGGGCCCAGGCAGAAGGAAAATAACTGACCTTTATCTAGGTATATCATTATTTTAATTTAGACTGACCTATCAATTGATTGGTTGCTTGGTCATTGTGTGTGTGTGGGTTGATTGGTTGATAGAGCAGAAATGCTCTTGGCTTGATTGTTTGTTTGTCTGATTGGGATTTAACGTCTTACTCAAGGGTATTTAACTTATATGATGACGGATTGTCCACTTCACACTGTTCCTGCCTAATTATGGTGGGAAATGGGTAGGAAACCTTGTAAAAACCATCCCCGCAATGGCCGGAGCCACATCGTGTGACTCTCTCATACACCTGAGGGTTGACAGAGGGACTCGATCCTGTGAACGGCACATCGAAGTAGGTTTTAGTAAGCGCACTCGCTAATCTCTTAGCTTGAGGACCAGATATCTTAACGAGATATTGAAAAGAGACCAAACTGTGTATACTTCACATGGTGTGTGAACTAAGAAGTCAGATAACAGTAACACTTGATGTGCATGAAACAGTTTCTTATTCAAGACTGTACCAATAAAAGAATAAAAACAAACAGTATCCTGTGGATGCATGGAGAATGGTACTACAAAAAAGTTTATCAAACCATTTTGTAAAGCCAGTTTTCTTTTTCCAGAATATGGTACTAATAAATAGAAACTAATTTCATTTCAAACATTAAATAACAACAGCATATCCCACTTTAAAATGGGATCGATTTAAAAACTTCGGCTGGGGAAGTCAGTAAAAGAGAATAATATTCCCATAAAACTACGAAAAAAAGATGGGGAATTCTGGAATGACTCAACAATTCGGTTAATTGATCATATTATCGGTTATTACTAGGTTTAATTGTGTACAGCTTCTCAGCACTAGTGATAACAAATCAAGTCAGCACTCAAGTTTCTGCCATTTAGGCCAGTACCAGAAACTATAGAATCTAACTCAATTAATATTCATACTGCTCTATTGTTTTTTCCTGATTTCTTTATTCCTTTTGAACATCATATCTGCGTTTGTACATGTACATAATGATTGTCTTGTGTTGTGTGCAAAGAACTTAACACTATTTATATGATAGTCTAAAGCTTAGTGCAAACCATGTGAATGTCTTTAACCTAAAGTGCAAACAATCAACAATTTCCATGTGATTGTCTTAAACCTAGTGCAAACAACTATTCATTATTTGTGTGATTGTCTTAAACCTAGTGCAAACAACAATTCATTATTTGCCCGATTGTCTTAAACCTAGTGCAAATGCATAAAAAAATAATTAGATAACATTGATTTGTTTGTTTGATTGCTTGTTCCCCAGATTAAAACAGGAAACAATCTGTCACTGTTACCAATTGTGTTTCTATATCATTAAAATCACAGCAGAGTAATCTGTCCCAGAGGACACCCAATACAAATTTTCATGTAATGACCAATCTGTTAGGAAATTCATTAATATTGAATATTTTATGATGTTTTTGTTCCATACAAGCTCCCAAAACCTCAAGTGTTAACATAGACCTTTTAGAGAGATCTCCTCGAGCTAGAACAGATTGAGAGTATTGAAGTTTCCATTTAGCTAGTGGCGTTACTAATTGCCAAATTGCAAGAAAGTTCATCATGTATGAGAAAGGAATGGGATCAACATCAGTGATTAGGGTTGGAGCTTAAGTGTTGTCTGAAAGCAATCAAACTGTATTTATAGAGCAGAGAAGGTGGACGCAATGAATGAATCAAACGGTCTTTATTGAAGATACAGGTCAGCCTTTTACACACATGCTGTCAGATCAGTCAAATAGAGGCTCAGTCGAGCCAGTAGTTCAACAGAGAAAGTCATTCTAACTAGGCTTAACCAGTCACTGGTCACTAAGCATACATGGACATATGAGGGTCTCAGAGATAGTGGCAAACTCTGATTCCTAGTTTGAGACAATATCTACTGGGAGCTTCTGGTCGTACAATTTGTGTTACATGCCAATATACACAACAAATGAGACTCTAATTACCCATATCAACTCGGTTTGTTTGACGTTTGTTTGATTGGGGTTTAACGTTGTACTCAAGGGTATTTCACTTATATGACGACGTGCCAGCCCAATGGTTAAATGAAACCACCCTCGACATCACTGGCAACAAACAAAGAGAAGACGGGACAAATACAGAACAATGGCAGGACGTAATACAGACATCACAAACAGATCGACTCTCTGTTTCCCAGATAGCTCTGAGAGCACCAGGGCAACATAAAGCTCCCTCCAGTCATGCCATATCAACTCGGTGAGGATCAGTCAAGTCTGGAAGTTAGCACTCAAAAATCCAAACTTTCAAACAGATTCTTGTCAAATTAAATCTAATTACACTCATAGAGGTATGTATTTTTAAATTATATATTTATTTTGAAACCTATCAAGACCTTTTTTTAAATATTTGTATTAAATTTCTTTGTTTGTTTCTTCAGGTCAAATGTACTACCCCAGGGCATACTATTTCATTTATAGGAGGATGGATCGTCAATTTCGTTCTCTTTCTTACCTCAATATGATGGAAATCTGGGCAGAAAGGTCAATGAAACCACCTCAAATTGGCCCTCACATACTTGATGTTTATTTAATGACACAAACATGTGACTTGTACAACTATGCCACACCAACACAACTATAAATGTCAAATTTTTCACTTCAGTATGTCAGATTGTTTGTTTGAACAGGGATAAGTGTATACTTTAAGTTTTTTCACTTATATAATGATGTGCCAGTCCACTGGGTAGAGG
>JAVFBX010236744.1:0-10587 GCA_034783855.1 Mopalia kennerleyi | reverse complement strand
AACCACACTCTGTTTCAGGTTAACGATAAAAATCCATAGTGTTTATTTAATTATAACCTGTTGTAACATTTTGTACAGCTATTGATATTTCAGAGCGTAATCTCTGAATAGCTACTATATCAATTCAAACAAATAGTTTTAATGTGTAAAATTCTCCTGCATTAATATACAGTTGTCAAACAATTTTCACCTGACGCTGGGTATAATGTTGTTGTCTTATCAAACACTTAATGGATTCACTTACATACACGTTTGATTACTGTGCAAATATAGATATTATCGCCTGTATTTCCAATGAAAATATCGTAATGGTGTTGTTTATAAACCTGCTTATTTTTTTTAGTTTGAAATACACATAGCAATATCTATCGGTTCCTCGTCAATCTGAACAAATACAAGACCTACTGTGAATTGGCAATGCTAATGCTGCTACAGATTTGACAAATGTGATTGGACTCCTGTTATGTAAGTTTAACAAATGAGTCCCGGGTGTGATTTCCTTGAGGACGGAGGGTGATCGTGTTAAATACAGATGGCGCTCAATATGACTACCGAAGGCGATCGGTCTGACAACTACCAAAGGTGATCTGTGTGACAACTTATGGCGATAAGTGTAACTACATAAGCCGATCGTTGTGACCATCAAAGGTGATCTGTGACAACTTAAGACGATCATTGTGACCATCAAAGGTGATCTGTGTGACAACTTATGGCGATAAGTGTAACTACATAAGCAATCGTTGTGACCACCAAAGGTGATCTGTGTGACAACTTAAGACGATCATTGTGACCACCAAAGGTGATCTGTGTGACAAATTATGGCGACAAGTATAACTACATAAGACGATTGTTGTGACTACCAAAAGTGATCGGTGTGACAACTTATGTCGATCACTGTGTCTATCTAAGGCGATCGGTAAGACTACCAAATGCCATATGTGTGACCACCGAATACGATAGGTGTGACTACAGAAGGTGAGCAGATTGATCGCCTAGCTTTATTTTGTGATTACTGTGATTCTGTGATTACCAACACGTCTTCTACGATTTAAAAAATGTGACAGCACAAGTTGAGCTCCGGAGAAGTGGGCTGATTTTCTTCGATTCCCTCTCATCAATGCGGACGTATTTGCTGTAATGACCAAGATGTGTTGGTATGTATTTGACATGTCGATGAAAGAGAACTTGGTTCATCTAGTTAAGTAAAGACAGCGTCATTTTCATTGGCATTGTTCTATAAACAATGGAATTATCCGTAAAAGATTTTTAAAGATAAGGCGTCGTAGATGGTGGATTAACCAGTTGATTAAACGTCAGTGTCCATTGTTGAGAAACAAAATAGCTCGTCTTACAGAATACCTCAACTCTTTGCTCTTGACTAAAATCCTCTCACAGAAAAAGAATTGAGAGTTTGAATTTATTATATAACTCTTATCCTAGATTCTGTATCTGTTAGTCAAAGATGGATAACAGCACAGATAACACGACTATTAGATCTGATGATCCTCAGGTTAAAATGTTTGACCTTGTCATAAGCTATTTAATGGTCGTTGCTGGGCTACCAAATATACTTATGATTTGTATAGTTTTACGTAAAAAACATCTGCGAACATCTCCAACGTTTATAGTTCTGGTCAATTTAGCCTTGTCAGATTGCTTATTTCTAGTGTTTTCTTCAGCAACGTTGATATTTTTTCTTTCTTATAGAGGTCCAATTTCGACCGATTTAAAACTGTGGTTGTGTTTCGTTGCGAAGTTTGTGTCACATGCAACTTTATTTACCAGCTCCTATTTTTTGGTCAGCTTTTCCATTCTGCGTTACATGCTACTGGTTCATCCTTTCTGGTCGCTACGATGTGTGACGGCCAATCGAGTTGTTGTGTGCTGTAGCCTTATTTGGTTGTGTTCTTTAGCATTTAACATGCCAATGTTTAATGGAATAGCCTTGAATACGTTAGGAATACATTACTGTATATTCAAGCCTGAATTACGAACATTTGTCCTTTTTGTTTGCACTTTGGGTTACTTTGTTCCTCTTTTGCTTATTGCGACATTCCACTTAGCTAAACTGTTCAAATTAAAGCACAAAAAAGATAACCGAAATTTGCACACTCAAGGGGAACAGAAAAGTGTTTCTACTAAAGTTGTTTTGTTCATCGTTCTGCTCTTTGCTATAGGTTATTTACCTTATATAACTTTCTTGATCACTTCACACGTTTCCCCCCTAGAGACCTTACCTAAGGTATTCACGGACAACTGGGAGAAATTGAGCTATCTTATCGCTCTGAACAGTGCTCTGAATCCTTTTATTTATTTCTTGGGTTCTTTCTGTAGACGGGCTCGTTGTTGATTATTTACATATACAAAAAAATGTTCACCTTTCCTGATAACTCTGCAATCAGTGGGCAGTGAGTTTTATCAGATGCTTTCGGTGCATAAAATAATAAAACAAAATTGCCTCAAGAGAAGCGTATTGGTTTCCCAAATCACATTAAGTACATACAAAATAATTTTTCAATCGGGCTTGTGCACATTTTAATCTTTTCTTGTTAAACTGAATATTCGAATCACAAAATGACTGACTAATTCCATTGACTACATAAGTTGGGATTGGCTCTCCAGGTCTCCTCAGTCTCAGGGCTACCGGACCCTCGAATATTTGGCTTGACAAAGTGTTGTATCCATCACCGATAGTCCGGATTATGGCACATTTAAAGTGAGATATTGATTTCAAACTGACCAGCAACTTCTAAGCCGTGGCACAAAGGTTCTTCCCTGTCCTGTTAACTTCGTGGCAACGGATTGGCCACTCCAATGCATATAGAGTAATGAAAAGCGGCACTGATTGTTCAGATCATGGAAGTGCTATCCGATAAGAGGGGATGTTTACGGTAGCTCCCAATATTAAACTCCTAGGTTTATAGCGAATATTAAATCGCATTAAAATGATCTTAGTTCAAACATGAAAGTTGTCTTCGTTGATGCCGATTAATTTTACATATGTAAAATAAAGTCATTTATTTTACATATGTGAAAAAGATTTCCACCTATGTATAATAAATATAGAAGTGATAAAACGGCTTGCCATCGTTCACCGCCATATATAAAATAATTATTGTCAAATTATATATGGCAAAAGTCCAATAACTTAAGCGGTGTTTAACCGAAAGCTAAGAAATGAACGATACATGTGTCCTGAAGTACTTAATAAAGCAAATAGTTATAAACATAAATATGATAATAAATAAATAAATGAATAATAAAAATAAATGAAGTAAATATTAATTTTAAAATATATAAAAGTTCATATACATAACAATAAAGGGAGTAAAATAATAGGCAGATTAGACACATTAAACGCGATCAAAATACATCAAAAGAAATGTAATAAAAGATCTCACTTATGAAATATTTTACTGCGTTCCGATCAGTCAAAACCCAGAAAACTAGATCTGTCAGATGACTGGCTTCTTGGCTCATGTGTACCGCTTCATTCTTTATCAAACTGTTATACAATATATCTGTTTGTATACAGAATCTGTAGTAATGGTGTTTAGAGTGTAACCCTTGTGATCAATGTTATGTTATTGGGTATTATCAGAAACCTATCAAGCAGAAGTATTAAACCACCCATTACCCAGTCTCAACGGCATTGTGACTAGCCCAGCGCTGATTGGTGAAAAAGCGCTCTCTAGCGAGAAATAGAGAAACCTCGTAGACCATGAATTCAATGTGGAAGCATAGGTAAAACATGTTAAATCTATTTTTGTCGCTTGGCAGGTTCTATTTTACCCATACGCTTCAGTAAATTCTGACATTCAAACTGCGCGAAACGAACGGAACGAGTCATATGTGACTACATGAAAGCCCTCTAAAAGTCAACATGCCGCTGAGACTGGGTAATGGATGGTTTCATACGTCTATTTGATAGATTTCTAGTGTTGCCAACACGTTTACAGACTCTAATGTTTTCCCTCTATCAATTAAATACACTTTGTCATTGGTCTAAAACAAAACTCCGGCTATTTCTTTACTGTGTACATACACGTGTGATACTTGTACAAATATAGATAATATTGGCTGTGGTTCCAACGAGAATATGATATAATGGTGTCGTTTATAGATCTGCTGACTGGTTTAAGTTGTAAATAAACATAACAATATTGATCGGATCCTTTTCTCTCTGAACGTATACGAAAGCTGCTGTTAATCGTACTGCTAATGGTTATACAGATTTGACCAATGGGATTTTAATCCTTTAATTCCTGAGTGTGATTTCTGTGACAACGGAGGGTGGACGGTTTAAATACATATGGCGATCGGTGTGACGACCAAAGGTGATGGGTGTGACAACTTATGGCGATCGGTGTGACGACCAAAGGTGAGCGCTGTGACAACTTATGGCGATCAGTGTGACGACCAAAGGTGAGCGCTGTGACAACTTATGGCGATCGGTGTGACGACCAAAGGTGAGCGCTGTGACAGCTTATGGCGACGGGTGTGACAACTTATGTAGTAGATCTTTTATACGATCTTCTGGAAAGAATATCTACGGTTGTTTGTAGGTGTGATTTAGTTAGATATATTTTGACAAACTGTGTCACTGTATCTTCCGTAAACAGACGAATCTCAGAAAGTGAAAGGTTATTAGAGGACTGGATACGTCTTCATCGATTGAAATGTGGTTGAACGACTGAATCTCTGGAGTAACTGTTTCGTTTACTTGAATTCCCTCTCATCAACGGGAAGTAATTTGCTGTACTGACCAGGATGTGTTGCTATGGGTTTAACGTGTCTATGAAATGGGTAGCTTGGTTTCGCAAGTAAAGTAGACACGGTGTCAACTACATGCTCACTGTTCTATTGATGATGGCATTATGCGTAAAATATTTTTAAAGATAACAGACAAAGCATGCTAGATTTTAGATTAACCAGTTGATTAAACGTCAGTGTCTATTTATTAGACACAAACTAACTTATCGTACAGAAGACCTTAATCTTTCGCCACCGACTAAAACTCGTATACAGAAAAAAGTGAGTGTGAATTTAGAATACAGTATTTACCATCTCCTGGATTCTGTATCAGTGACTAAAAGATGGACAACATAATAGATAACACGACTATTTTATCTGACGATCCAAATGAAAAAAAAATTGATTTTGTCATAAGCTATTTAATGTTAGCCGCAGGGATCCCGAATATCGTTTTGATTTGTGTGGTGTTACGAGAGAAACATCTGCGAACATCCCCAACGTTTATAGTTCTTGTGAATTTAGCCTTGTCTGATTGCTTATTTCTGATGTTTACTGCGGTAATGTTGATAGCTTTTCTTTCTTATGGAGGTTCAATTTCGACCGATTTAAACCTGTGGATGTGTCTCTTTTGGATGTTTGTGTCACATACAACTTTATTTACCAGTTCCTATTTTATGGTCAGCTTTTCCATAATGCGTTACATGCTACTGATTCATCCTTTCTGGTCGTTACGATGTGTGATGGCCGACCGAGTTGTGGTGTGGTGTAGCCTTATTTGGATGTGTGCTTTAGCATTGAGCACACCAATTTTCAATGGAACAACATTCAATACTTTTGAAAAACCGCAATGTGGGTTTAAATCTGAATTACGAACATTTGTCCTTTTTGTTTGCACTTTGGGTTACTATGTTCCTCTGTTGCTTATTGCAACGTTCCACTTAACCAAACTGTTCAAACTCAAGTACAACATGGGGAATCCAAACCTGCAAGTTCATGCATGGGGAAGAAAAAAGTGTTTCTACTAAACTTGTTTTGTTTGTCGTTCTGCTCTTCACTATTTGTTATTTACCTTATATAACTTACTTAATAACTTTATACATTGCTCCACAAATGACACTGCCAACGATATTCTCAGAAAATATAGATAAATTTAACTATCTAATCTCTGTGAATAGTGCTCTGAATCCCTTTATTTACTTCTTGGGTTCTTTATGTAGGCTGGCTCGTTGTCAAGCCCATTGACACGAACTGAGTATTTCACCACATTCCAAAGATCTATTGGAAGTTAAAACCATTTCAGATGAAGAGGAAGTCTACTATTTCTTAAGCTGAGTATACTCAATAATACGTTGTTTTTACTGTGAACAGTCGTGTGTTGAGTTTTCCTGTTGGTCACGTAACATCAGCGCTTAACATCATGACTTTATTTTCTGGCCATTCCTATGTGGTTTTGTGTATCACGTGCGAAATGTAGTGTGTGTAGAATTTCTGTATTATCTTATTTACAATAAAAGCTTGTGACATGTATTTTTTTCTTCTTTTTTACGATTTATTTTGTGCAATGGTGCTTTGAATCCCCTGATTCTGTTTCACGTTCGATTTAAATACATGATGCCGTGCCTACTTTGATTCATCGTTTGTGACAAACCAGTTTAAGTTCTTTTTTGTCAAGACTCTTCTTGTTCTAAACGGGGCTGTTAACTCCTTCAGCTTTTCTGAAAAAGATAATTGTAAAAATCTTCCCCTAGACTCAATTCGTAAGATATTATTATAAATGACAGTGACATGTGTCTGATATATGCAACCATTTTTCTGTTCATCAACTTACCTAATTTGTTAACCCTGTAACACTCTCAACAAAAACACCGAGAACTATAGGCAAATACAGTAGTTGTGATAACTTACATATACATATGTTTTATATGGATGTTTACCTTTCCTGATTACTGTGGTACATAAAATAATAATACAAAAGGCACCAAACAGATCAAGCGTATTGGCTTCCCGCTCAAATAAAGTATATACACACTATTTCAGTCTTGTGGCTTTTGTCCACATTTGAGTCTTTTCTTGTCAAGGCGCAGATTCAAATCGATCTTATCAGAATGACTGATCAAATTCCATTGACAAAATAAGCTAAGATTGCCTCTCCAGTCTTTCTCGGTGTCCGGGCTACCGGGGCCTGGCGGCCCTAGGGCCCTCGAATAGTTGGCTTGACAAAGTAGTGTACCACCACTGATAGTCCTGATGATGGAACAATTAAAGTGAGATATTGAGTTCAAACTTACCAGCAACTTCTAAACCGTGACACAAATGTTCTTCCCTGTCCTGTTAACTTCGTGGCAACGGATTGGCCACTCCAATAAATAGCAAGTAATGAAAAGCGGCACTGATTGTTCAGAGGATGTGTGTGCCGTCCGATAAGAAGAGATGTTAACGGTAGCTCGCATTCTCAACCTCTTACTTTGATAGAGAGAATGAAATTGCCGCATAATGCTTCAGCACTTGAACTTAGTTTAAATATGAAAATAGTCTTCGCTTGTGCCGTTTAAAATAACTCAAGCAAAATCGTCGACAACGTGTCTCCGATGATCTAGGCCCATTAGAGTTTATAGTATTCGGGCGGCCCCTGGACCCTAGCCTATATTTGTTTAAACATATTTGAAGGAAAGACATTAACCCATTGACTTAACCCGTGTCTCTTTAATAAAACAATAGTCACAATAAATACATACAATTGTTTACCTTGAAATAACACAAGTGTTGTGCATATATACAGTGTGTGGGAATAAATTTTAATGATTAACGTAGGTATTTATTCGACGTGTATTTGTTTTACAGTTATCATTATGGAACACATATTCAAAACATATGTTTCCCTTCTTACGTTACAAGTATAGAGAGGACAGTGTAATTTGATACAGAATAGAATATATTTTACTGAATTTTAGAAAGGAAACAAAATGCCGCTCTGCTTTACGCACGGTGCAATCAAGTTTCTTCGACGGTTAACAAATTTGCGAACATGTCTGAAGATAGGCAACTGCACCATCACCTTAAGCAGGTAATGAAAAACAGCACTGACTGTTCAGAGGATGGATGTGCTGTCCGATAAGAGGGGATGAGAATGAAATCGCCCCTAAATGCTTCAGCACTTGAACTTACTTTAAATATGTAAGTAGTCTTCGCTTGTGTCGATTGTAATAACTCCCGCAAAATCGTTGAGAACGTGTCTCCTATGATCTAGGCCGATTAGAACTTATGGGATCTGGGCGGCCCCTGGACCCTCGCCTATATTTGTTTAAACATGTTTGTTTAAATATAACGCAAGTGCTGTCCATATATACAGTGTGTGGGGGTAAATTTAGACAATTACCGTAGATTTGTATTTGTTGTACACTTATTATTATGGAATACTTTTTCTAAAACATATGTTTCCCTTCTAACATTACATGTATAGAGAAGACAGTGTTACTTGAACAGAGAACAGGATACATTTTACTGAATTGTAGAATGGAAGCAAAGTGCAGCTCTGCTGAACGCACGGTGCAATTAAGTTTCTCCGACGGGAATCCGACTATAATATGGTAACTCGAGCCTTTGGTCCCTTGTCGTTGAATTGTAGAATATCCCGCCAAAAACACTCGACAGCTCCACCAATACAACAAAGCGGCAGTTTATTTATTAAATAAAGATACAACAATTGCGTGAATAAATGGCATTGATCAGGCTGATTACATTCCTAGCTATATAAAGTTTAGCGTCGTTAGAATACGATTCGCTGCAATACAAAGGTAAAGATGATGCTATCTAACCATCAAATCTGTTTCTTCTTTTGTCGAACATAATTATTCTTGCTTGATGGTATAGTATACAATGAAGCAGGAAGTGACCGGCCGATTCGTTCGGAAAACCACAATACATTTTGGAGACATTGGTAAAAAATGTGCAAATATGTCTGAAGATAGGCAACTACTCCTACACCATAAGGTCTTGTTAGACGCCTTGGACCCCAAATGAACCAAATTTTTATTTAATCGTTTGGGATAAAAGTGAAGTATTCACACTATATTAAATTCTAATTATGTACAGTTAAATAAGAGCACATTATTTAGTTTTCCTATTACCAAATTTTCAGGCCGCAAAACTGTAATTGCCTTTATCGGTCGTCTTCTCCTATTCTGTCCACCCATAATTGCCGTGCGACACGTGTGACAAGCGTGGTCGATCTGATTGTATTAACACGAGCTACCAAAATAACTAACGACGGCACACGTGAGACACCCCAATACAGTGAATACCGCTAGCGGTGTCAATAATCGCCGTATCGTTGTTCGTGTCAAGTCAGCAATCGTTGGTAACATAGTGTGGCTCTTAAGCCGGTTTTCCACTAGGCGAATTAATTTGCGCTAAGCGAATTATTTTGCCGCGACAAATTTCCGAGGACAACATTAAATCCATATTTACAATTGTGTCAACTGAGAAAAGAAGTCGATTGCTAAGCAGGTGATGACAAGTGAGAGCTTTCTTGAGATCTAATTGGCTTGGGTCAATTTTCGCCGCTAAAAAGTTAAAACTGGTCGAACTCATTTTTTCGATGAAGCCAACCGCCAGCGCGCTTACTGGTTTTAGAACACGAGACAGAAATCTGAACAGCGCATGCGGAACTTCGCGCGATGAAATTCGCCTAATGGAAAGTGATTAAATATGGAAATAGTACTGGCCGACCTTTTAGGGCGGCTGTTGTCAAGACATCATGAAACGTGTTTATCTGTTAATATAGAACAGCACGTTAGTCACATGCTCCACAAACCATTTTTAATCAGGGAGTTGTAGACGACCCCAGGTGATCGGATCATGTTTCTAGTAGGCAGTGTTCTCCGCCACAAGCGCTGTCAATGTCGCCCTAGTGTGTATTAAATAGGGGCTGGGTAAGCCAAAGCCTGGATGTGGTGCCGCCATACCATCTTCAATTCGTTGGTATGGTGCCTCCGTGATGGCGTCAGTGACGGCCCCTGCTTGAACATCGTGTTGGTCGGTCGTAAATAGCCTCTGCGGTTGAAGGGGGTTGTTTGAGGCAGTACTTAGCCAACAACACATTTCGACCCTCTAGAAGTATCGGAGCACGCCGTGAAGCAGGTCGTTCCATCGACCTGGTAAACCCATGGACCACTCGTCGGTGATGTGTCAATTTGAAAGGCCTGTTGATAGTGCGCCAACAACTCTCGCATTCGAAATGCAATCGTCTCTTCCTCCTCTTTCACCAGAAGACTGGTGGTTGTGATGTTGCTTTATTCGATGTCGAACAAATTCTCATCTCGGTATTCAAAGGAAATGGACGCACGCCTCGCTGTGCAGCGGTTTTTATAGCGTCAATCGCAGAACGAGGCTGCGGGACCTGGTTGTGTTATACAAAGATCACTGAGTACACGTTGCAATCCATGATCTCCGCACCAACCTAACGACCACACAGCGCACAGGTCATCACTGGAAGCCGCCCACACCGTTGCAGAACACCACAGAACGTCGTCGCCACACATGTGCGCGGTCGAGCGGGCAGAAGGACGGGTGGTTGTGCGAGTGGAACGTTCAGCCCCACCAACATGAGCCACCCATACCACTATGAACCACACCTGCGAACTGTCGCCTGAGAGGGACAGGCTGTCACATACACCACACTACATTGATGTAAGCACCTACGCACAGGGGCGGCGCCAGGGTTTTTGTATAGGGGGGGCGAGAGTCTTAGCCAACGAGGCGAGGGTCCAGGGGCCGCCTAGGCCCCGGAAGCTCTCAAAGCGAGGACGCTCGGAGAAGCGTTCTGAGCTATTT
>JAVFBX010236733.1:0-10587 GCA_034783855.1 Mopalia kennerleyi | reverse complement strand
AGAAACGATATTTTTAAAAAATTCAACACTTTCTTGTGACATTTCACCTATGCGTTTCTTTTTTGACAGAGTATATAAATGTAGATGGTTTGATATAAATTTTAGTTTACAGCATTCCATAATGTCCGAAATGTATTATGTTGGTTTATTTGTTTGTTTGATTGGGGTTTAACGTCGTACTGAAGGGTATTTCACTTATTTGACGACGGATTGTCCACTTCATAATGTCCCTTGCCTAATTGCGGTGAAAGGGAAGAAACCTCGTAAAAACCACCTCTGCGATTGCCGGAGCTCCTTCGTGTGACTCACTCATATACCTGAGGGTCGACAGACGGACTCGATCCTGTAAACGGTACATCATAGTAGGCTTTTGTAAGCGCACTCGCTAACCACTAAGCCACGGCCGCGGGCCGAAATGTATTATGAGTTGTATTACTATGTTGATAAATTTAACAATGCGTATTATTAAATAAAATCCGAATTTTGAAACTACACTGTGAACACATTGTGTAGAATGATTTATACCCGTCTTAAAATCCGTTTCCATCATATTTTAGATGTTTACCTCTGTGTAAGATGAGGGTAGTTCTTGTTAATATTTCAGTTTATATTGAATTGCTCTGTATTAACTTAATTCTGAGCAATTTAAGATAAACTGTTCGGTATATCTATGATAATACTATCTGTATTTGGGATATAGCTTTAGTTAGGGTGAAAGCTTGATGAGATTAAAAACGATCTCTTATGCAACGACGACAAAACACCAAGTAAACAGGTCTAAATAAGTAATGACAAAATCGGCGGTCGAATATCTGTTATCGTTACCTTTAAGTGGCCCCCTCGAAGCCAATAGGCATTAATCGAATTGTGGACTTGCCAGCTCTGAACATGGAAAGAGAAAACATTTGCGGAAAAAAATAAAGGTCGTTCACCGACAAGATTTAAAAGTGTTTTCTGTGTGGCTTAGATGAGTATAAAATAAAGGAGGCTTCAACATTGCGTGATCGTTTTGATGATTATCTAATTCTGGGGTGATTATTTTTTCTTACACACGACATAAATTTTTTGACACGTCTCATGTATCTAAAAGGACAGTGTAACATGACGGCATATTTGAATGCTGAATGCCATGCTGTGAAAAAGGTTAACGAGATGAGTTCAATTGAGAATTACCACGTAAACAAGATGATTAAGAGTAATTGTGAAGAGTACTGAGGGCGGCTGTCATGAACAGAAAGAAATGTGCACATGTTTGCTTCCCAGCAACATCAGCAAATCATCAGCAGTGTCTCCGATTTAATATATAATATTACAGGTTGTTTAAATATCAAACATTATTTGTAGAGTGTTTAGCGAATTTAGTGCTTTTCTACTTGTATAAGAATATTCTCAAAGAAATATTTGTGTTCTAAATTATAACAGATTATTTAAGAGAAATGTGAATTACACTGCACCGAGTACTACGCCAAACCTTCAAATCAACGTCTTTCAGAGTTTGACGGCGTACCAGCCCATTGGGTGAAGGAAATCACCTTCGACAACACTGTCAACAAACAAAACCAGAACAGGACAAAAAAACAGGACAATACCACCTTAGCCCTTTAGCTCCGATAGCACCAAGGCATCAGGAAGCTCCCTCCAAACTCAGGGCCCAATATGTATACGTGATAAGTTTAATTGTCTGTGTTACCGGTGTCGATGGTAATTTCCTTCATCCAGAGGGCTGTTATAATCTCAGCTATGCGCTAACTAATCCTACTTCGGTGTACCCTCCACGAGATAAAGTCCGTCTGTCGACCATGAGGTATATGATTGAGTCACACGATGTAGCACCGGCGTCAACAATATTCAACAATATATTCGCTTAATTTGGTGAAATTAACAAGCCTCTCCGTTCTTACAACATTTGAACAGTGTTAGACTTGTTAATGTCTTAAGTATACTAAATCTTGCTCTAAACTGTAAATAAATGATGGACACATTGTATTCAATTGACCTTTCGCCAAGCTGTATATAATATCACGAGTTACCACAAAAATTGACAACGAAAGCCTACAGTTTACATTCACAACAAAATCTGAGTTGCTATGAGACATTCCGTTTGGATATTTCGCTTTTTGTTTCAACAGTATATCACGTTATTATTATCAACATAGTTTATAATGCTGCACGTACAGTTAATGAACTCAAATGACGTCGTGTTACCCTATCGTATGACGGAGACGACCATGAAGTTACGGGCAATACAAGATATACTTGACGATTAAACGATGTTTAAGACAACAGTGGAAATTAGACGCCAGTAAAGACGCGTCAGAGGGTCGTCCTTGCGTTATCTCAGCGTGCCAGGGTTCAGAAGGAACATCCACCTGCTATAGTGACTAACACCTGGTTTGCACCCAGTTAAATCGCTTTTTTATTCTTCCTTTCCATCTGAACGAATTATGCTGAACTATCATTAGTATTGAAAACAATTAGATTTTTTTAAGTTTGATTAATGATTGACAAAAAGCTGTTAGATAATCCGACTTTAATAATACTAATAGGTTCATTTCGTTCTATACGTATCTCATTTTTATAGAGGAAGAATAGTAACGCTATACAAATTTACTATATGGTTTCCATACAGTGTCAACTGTGAGTTACAGTGAGAACTGCTAGAATTCAGACTGAGGCAAAATGTGGAAATGTAGTGGAACACAGAGTTTTTCTATTACTTAACGAAGATTGTGGAGAAAACGCAACTAAATGGGCAGACTGGTTTCACAGAAAATCGATTATTTCATTAACTCTTGCGTGTATAACAAACGAGATGTAACAGCTTGAGATGTTTCTATTGATCTTCTAACAACTAGGACATTATCAAACCCTGGATAATGAAGTGTCGTTCGGTATTAACTTAACCTTCATTTTCAGAGAATAATTGTTTCGTATTTGTCAACTAAGCCTTGTTACACGTTTACTAAGATGACTTGTAAAAGAACTTAAGGCCTTCGTCCTTCAACATGAATTAGCACTTTTGACTTTAACAACCTGGTTAAAGGCTAACGCACTGATGTAATCAAGCTAAACTAAGACAAGTCAATAAATTCTAACATATGTTAAAAGAAAAACAAAGTTACCGAACGCCCAATCACCACAATAACAAATTTATACCTGAAACGCCTCTCACTACCGAAGAAACAGAAGAGCTTATTTTTGGTCTAAAACATGGACTTGCGGTCAATCCATATGAAGCTCATCTCATTATTACAGTCTATGGATCAAGTCTATGGGGAATAGAACCACAATGATCACAGAGACAATGAATGTTGGCTACTTCAAACCTTTACACAGGGATTTACTGTCGAATCAATAAACCGGTTCATACACGAACAATTGCTAATTAGATGGGCTGATCTTGGTCACAATTTACATTTAAATCCTCTTTTATGTATCCCTGTTCTCATAAGCAGGCGCATTAATTAACATTTCATTCTCCAATCCTTGACATAGTATTTGATGGAATCAAAATCAGTTACACAAAAACGGATAGCGTTTCCTCGCCGAGCTGAATTTAAAACTTAGAACAGATGTCAATCATCAAGAACAATTTTTTATGTGTGAAAGATTACGCTCTAAATCAAAGACAAACACCATTCCTATAGCCTATTGATGGCCTGGTTGGCAAAAATAGGAGACACACAGATAATTAAACAATTACCTTACAAGGGTTTAGCTATTCAAACGAATTGAACAAAGATAGATTGACAGTCAGTTTTGTCATATTATGTATGTAGAATTGAACGCGGATCTTTTGCGTAAAGCATAATCATTGGCAGGATTTATTTTTACTTTAACAAAGACGAAATGTCAAACAAATATTTACGCTTGAATCTAAAATTTAGAATGGCAGCTTTGAGTCATTATCCAAAGACACACTAGCTAGGATCAATTTAGAATTATCACGCAGACAAGATTAGAAAAATCTATGAAATAATTTATAACACCAGGTTTTGTACAAACCCTCGACCCTTGTGAAAATAGGTGATTCACCTACTAAGGCTATCGAGATTAAATAAAGATTATTATTATTATTATTATTATTATTATTATTATTATAAACATTATCAGTTGGAAGAAAAACGAATCATCGGATATTAAATGCAGGTTTAACGATTTGCTATATTTCAGAAGTCATCGCCAACATAATGCTCCGTGCAACGTCGGATTGTCGGGTTTGAAAGCATTTGCTATCAAAACCAAGATCTGTAATATATCCAATCAATAACGTACAAGCCCATTTGCTATGCGTTGGTTTGTTTTATTAGCTACAGATTCTAATAAGATAAGTCTAATGTCACAAAAGTATTGTCCCTATTTGTTGGTCTTTTTATAAGGGGTTAACGCCGTAAACTAGAGGTTAGTTGACTCCTAGATTACGTGCAAGCTAATTTCTCTTCCATAAACGGTACAGGACACAGGTAAAATCCCCGAAACTCAATTTCTGCAGCGACTTGACTCGTTCTACATATTAATCTTAGCCTTAGTTCAGTTTAGTTTCCTCCTAACCCGCACTTAAGCAATTGGAATGGGGATCAATTTAAAAAAAACACCAACAACTTTCTTACATTCAGATGTTTTCAAATTTGAAACGCACTGCTTGTTTAATTGCTGAATTACCTTGTTCCAGATGCTATTTTACTCATATATCACGGCGTCTATCGCATGCTGGAAATCAATGTATGGCAGAAATGACAAGACACAATTCAACCACAACACACAAAAATCGTCCTTTAGCCGGACTCATCTGACGTGACAGGTAACTAAACTTTCATTAAACATTGTTTATTTGAGCAAAGTTTTACGCCATACATGTACTTAGTAACACTAATATGCCAGCGTTTTAGCCTAGGTGATAGGAATAAAAACTGACGTCACTGTCAACACTGACAAGATATGATAAACACAGGACGCGAAATGAAGACACCACAAACGAACGTCTTAGTGTTTGTCCTAATAATGCAGTGCGAAACGTTGGCTTGAAATATAACGTTGTAAGACGCTTTAACCCCTGGGGGTAGCTACCTGGGGAGAATTAACAGGTTGTCCGTTGTGCATATACGGGTATCAACAGTTTCCGTGTATTGTATAATTGGCACCTTTTGACTGACGCCAGATGTGGTTGATAGGTGTTAGTGTATTTAGAGATTGAACACAGCTTGCATGGACTTCAGCTAACATTTGACACGGTCAGGTAGTATATGTCACAATATATATACATAACTATTTGCGAAACATACACAGAATGGATCAATTCGATATTATCAACAATCGTGAAAAAAAATGGAATTACTTCAAAGAATTGAGCATGAAAGAGGTAAAACTGTTGTAAAATAGATCAGAAATACGTTTAACTCGTTTTCTCTGCTTTCCTTTTTCAGAGTACCGTACTTGGAAGCTGAAATTTCCCGTGTTTTTGTTCATATAATATATTATACGTTGATGTGAAACTGAACAGTTGACGTAAATGGTGTAAAATAATTAGTAATTTAAAAAAGATGTCGAAAAATGTACTTTTTATTCAAAATATTTTTACGGTAAGTTTAAGAAAACAATTATTTATTTATTGTTGTTCTGCTGAAAAAGACGATTCAGAATATATGTACATGTGTTGAAAAATTCATAGCGGTTAAGAAGTAAAACGGCGAAATGTAAAAACACTCTGTAGTGGGGTTAGAGTATCCTTAAGTCTGTCTTTAGATTAAAGGAATAAAAGCTTTAAAGGAATAAAACATGTTAGTGTTTGAGCGGAATGTAAAACTAGTGGTAGCAGCTTGAAGTTTGTTATCGATCCTATAACATTCATCGTTTTTAATAGAAATCGGCATTTAGGTTAATTAGAGAGTACGTGTTCGTTTATCTATGAATAATGAATGGCACAGTTATGTCACAGTTCCTTCTGTCCTTTCAAGCTGAATAGAAGACAGCATTGACAATGGCTGTGTTGAATTATCGATTATTTGCGGATAAATGGCCGATAAGTAGTTTCATATAAAACATTCTACGTATGGCTAACGTTTCTCGATGTTAAAAAAACAAACACTTGTTTCATCATTTTAATTTTATGATATTATTTGTTTCTGTTTTGTTCAAATATCCATACGTGCATGTCTTTCAACTATTTTGAACAATAAAGGACAACAATGGCACATAAATTAGGACAAAACACGTTAAGAAAGTATTAAAGGTAAGTCTCTAAGCGGGAAAAATAAAATAGGTAAAATGGCTAACTGCCGATATGAGGAATAGAATAAGCTTTTGTTTGTCTGCGATATCAATGCGTTTTACAAGCTCACCTCAACCATTATTGGATACATGTCAACAACTTTTACAGTTCTCCGTGCTTTGCATGGTAATAAAAAAACTTATGTTGGTCGATGCAAAGTGATGACATTAAACATATGATCAGCTAGACAGTCAAATATAACAAACCTTAGATTCTCTGTACAGAATCAGCAATAATTCGAATCGACTTCAAGCACTTTAATTAATATCTCATTATATTTGTGATTCACATTTTATTTTTGTTGTAAACACGTATTAATAAAAGCTCAAGTGAGTCGCACTGTTCCCTTAAGTTGCGATGAAAGGCCATCTGCATTTCTTTTTCCGTTTTAGTTGGTTGATTGATGTTTGACACTATGCTCAAGGGTATTTCACTTGTACAAGCAGAACAGCAGTGTAATCGACATAGAGAAACTATACACCAAACGTGATGTTGTGTATATCTTGCCTCATCTTTTATTTTAAAGTTAAAGAACTAAAACCTCATTTTGTACCATGTTGCGCCACATGGAATGGTTTTACTAAGAACTATAAATAATCGGATTTGATATTGACACTTGTTCGCATTCATCGTGTCAGAGAGGCCTACCAGTATGCGAATCGTATGCTCAAGGAAAAAAGTGAACAATGGGAACTACCGAAAAGATTGTGGCCTTAAAAAAACAGTCATTGTTGAATCAAGTTTCTGTTTTTATTTTGTGTTATCATTGTCATGATTTTTTAAGACCTTCCTCGTTGGAGACAGGGTACTGAAGAATGGCTGTGGGCATTGGGAACACATCAAAATTAATAGCCTCTATTAATTGAAGAGTGAGGAAATAGCAGATTCCGGAGACGATAGCAAGGTTAATATGTTGCAAGGGTTGGTGGTATTTTTTTAAACAAAATGTAATTATAACTTGATAACAAGTCTCCTCGTCCATTTATATATACAAAATATATACAAAAGTTACCTTTAATTGTGGGTGAATGCATTAACATAACACAGTATACCATTAGGCAACCAGTTGATGTCTTTTAGTATAATATGCTATATTTAAACACGAAAGCCTTATTAATACACAGGAACAATATAATGATGATCACTGATTAAATATATACCGTTATGTCAATATATACCTGGTTCGAGTGTTATGCCATTCTTAAGGTTACAAAGTCAACGGACGGAGAAGACTACCCTAAAAATCCCTTGCAAGATATAAAATACACATCATGTATATCGCGGCAACAGGAAGCCCCTCTAGCAGCTCCCCAGCCTAGCTCCGTTTGCTCAATGCTTCCTCTGGGCTATTAGCACATTTACGCGAGATATGGTAATTTCCACAAGAATTTGCACTGGTGTAAAAAGCGACAATATTATGGACAATTTTACGTTGTTTACTTTTATTATACGAAAAATACAGGCGTATCTGGCATTTTGGCTATGAAAGATATCGTGTATTCAATTACCTCTCAGGGTATTACAAATGAGATGTAACAGCTTCGACAGTCTCCACTGATCTACTAACAAATGCCGAATTATCCATCCCTGGATAATGAAGCGTTGAGTAATGAACGCGAAAGCTCTGAATGTCATCGTTGCCAAAAAAATAAATAAAAAGTTAGCAAAGAAGTAAGAGCTTGCTAAAACGTTGACGGTCACTCGAGGAAGAAAATCTGGATTTTCTTACATTCAGTGCAATATGTAATAATACCGTACCTATATATAAAGTACGGTGTTGGTGTATACGGTTATGATAAAAACACACTGCAATCCTGTAACAATGTTTTTAACATCACGTATGTCTTTTCTAGGTTTGCATGAGCCAATTCCATTAGACAGTATGTAGCTCCCCTGAGATAAGTTGAAGCAATTCGTTTAAGATATAGGTACCTGACAATGGACGAAACCCGATTAAAGAGTCCTGCATTTCTTGTAAGTGGGATAAATCTGTAATGGAAAGTGGAACGCTTATGTATTAGATAGGCATGGGCATTTTTGGAAAGTATTTGAATTTGTATTAGTAAACATCATGATCACAAAGGTATACTTCAACCTCATACTTGCAATCTCTGGTCCGCAGATGTGTTAAGAAAAACATAATTCAGAACCTATATTAAATTCAAATTCTAGTAGGAGTTCAAAACAGATTAACTCCTACTAAACTATTTATCTCGTTTTTAAAAGATTTAGTGTAGCTCAGATCAGATATGATGTTTTACCGCTACGCATAGAAGTTGATAGATACCGAAGTGAAAAAAAAGACGACAGAATTTGTTTGTTTTGCCGAACTACTGAAGTTGAAAACGATTTTTGTTCCGAGTATATCCGTTCATTTTATGAACAAGAGCGAGGTCATTTGTTTGGCAACGTTGTATTTCCTGATGACAACTCACTGGGTGAACAAATTCAAGTTTTGCTTGAAAAATATACCTAGAAAATGGCCAATATATAAAACTCTGCTTTTACAAACGAAGTGATAATTTATACTTAGGGCATCCAACATGATCATTAATGTTGTTGAAAGTGGACCCCGAATGGGCTCGGTTCGTTGTTAACATGATACTTTTGTTTGATTATATTGTTGATGTACCTTCCACTATAAATAAAGTAATCTAGCCATGCATTGTTTCATTCATAATAATATTACATCAACCCGCCATTAATTTGTATATTATTAAATACAAGAAAGCTAGGCACTGGTGTGTTTTTAAGAAAAAAAAAGTTTCATTACGAATAAAATTATACTAAACGATTTTTGTTCCTTTTTCTTGTATTACTTTTTTAACGCACGAAATGCCCTCAAAAGCGAAATATTGAATCTGAATATAGTTTATATCCTCTCTTGGTAACAACAAAGCAGATGCCACAGCTTGAAGTCTCTTCATTGATTTTGTAACACACTTCTTGATATGTTACCAGCCTAGGAATGGAAACCGTGGCTGTCCAACTGTAATCGTATAGATGAAGGTAGCTTACCATCATTAAAAAGAAAAAAATAGTATGTAAGGCATGATATTCGGTAGGTTACCGTAAGTTGTGCAGTCGTCGCCCGGTAAATGACATGCATTTATATAATAAGTACACCAGGACTAGATGGTGGTGTTGTACAGGGCAGAAAACACAAATCCAAGTAACAGAGAAATTACATTCCTAAATCTCCATTCTGTATACTTTTATTTTGATACACTTTGCTTGTACACACATTATTTTAATGTACTGGATTTTTCGTATGCGTCATAAATACTAGAACTCCGCCACGTGACTTTCTGGGACAAACGTTGTCTATGTGAACAAGCTAGATCTCACCACGAAATTACAAAATGGTAACTGACAAAACTGGATAAAAAAAAAGAACTTTGCGACAGGCTGTCAACTGGACAACAGTTAAAATACGTTTTGAAATGTTTTATTTATTTAAAAACCATTGTTTGCATAAATGACACATACTTTACATGAATTCAGGCAGTATAAACTGCGCTGACGATACAGTGGATTTCATTTTCTTTGGATTCACTTTATTTACCAGTTTAGGCAGTGTCGGACCGAAATAATGTAGGCGTAAAGGTTCGATTGAGATTTCCTTGCATTAATGTATCAGTAGAATTTGCAGACCAATAATTTTATGCATACTTTCTCTCCGTTTTGGCATCGAAATTTAAGCACGATGGTGCCTTCTGGTGTCATTGATACGTGTTATCCTTCAACTTAGCGGCTCGTCAGGCAGACATAATTTGATGAATGACTACAGTAACAGTTTGAAAAGCATAGATATAAAGACAACAGAAGCGGGTCAAAATCATTCGCATTTGGGTTGGTGTCCTTTAATTCTCATTGGGCATTTGCTTTAATTGATGTAGCAATATCACATAATTTGAACTTAGAAAGACAAGGTTTCAACTGAGTAACACGCCCACTAAACCTCTCAAAAAAAAGAGCTGCACACAGAACCCCGATACCCGTCAGTCAGCAAATATGCTAAGGCACTCAGTACCGGAACTAAGACGACGTGTAGCTAAGTGTTATAATTAAGCCGAGAATACCGATTGGACTTTTGACAACCTCAAGGTTTTATCGATTATCGTTGTCTGTTCTTGTAAACATTAATTGATAGTGGTTCAGTTATTTTACCAGTATAATCGAGCCAGACAAGGTCTCGACCCGACCGACATGGCTACACACTGAAGGGTTGAATATGGCCCCAGACCGCTATTAATTTCCCATAAGCCGTAATGTTAACGTTTGGCCCCACAGCTCCCTCCCAAACTTTCGTTGGGCGA
>JAVFBX010236722.1:0-10588 GCA_034783855.1 Mopalia kennerleyi | reverse complement strand
CGAAATTTTGTTGAACATGCGGAATGAATAGATTCTACAAACTCACGAAAGCGTTATTTTGACGAAAACCGTGGCATTCTTAGACAACTATGGCTCTTATGGAACCCTTTAATGCTCTTCAAATATAACTCTGGTGGAAACCTTTAGTTCTGTATGAACCCTCACAAGACTGTTCCGTGTATTATTATATCAAATAACCGTTTTTGTCGTAAAGGTTCCATACAGATCTTTCCATATTTTCCAAAGATCCGTTTTTGCCGTTATGGTTCCATACATATGGTTCCATCTAAGAATGTAGCATTGCGTATACATGTGTTACGCCGTGCTTAAGGGTATTTAACTTTATGACGGCGGTGTATTCCAACAATAATTGACAATAGCACAACCAACAAATGTGAAGTGTTTTGATATTGTTTGAAAGTTTATCTTCCTTCATAGTTTTAGATAAGTTAAGACAGCATAGCTACTCTTCAAACAAATTGCCGTTGCCAGAGTGCCAATTGCGTGTTGATCGCAATGGGCCATGTTGTGTTGTAATATTCGGTAATTTCCCGTCGTTCCAATATTTGCAACTGCATCAATACGTTGTGACTATGTATGTAATTGTGTCATACAGATTAACATCAAAGCAATTCTTTTTAAAAGTTACTGCCAAATTTAATTATTCCTAAATCTAAAAATAAGTCAAAGCAAAATCCATGACCCATATTACACGTTGAAGAAGGGTAAGCGCCCGGGTGTTTCCGTTATGGTGGCGAGGAGTAAAGCTTAGCCACGTTACCTCCACGTGAAGAACGTGATTGCGCGGGTTTATCCCAAAGTTACCGTCTGCGTTGAAAAGCTAGATGGTACTTGATTGTTACACAATGGAACGCGTCCTTTGAACTGACATTATTTAATAGTTACCAAAGACCAAATACATTGTAAAATAACGGTATGTCTTTGTTGCCTTAATATGAATATCTTAGTGGAACGAGAGGAGAGGAGAGGAATGTCGAATTAATCACAAGCCCCAATTCACCAACTTATGCAATGGCTGATTTTATCCCTAATTCATTTTGATAAAATGAATGAAGAAAATAATTTCAATCGATACAAATAAATATGTAAGAAAATCCCACCAAAATGTTTTAATTAGTTTTACAGGTCTGCTTACATAATATCAATTCTTAACAATAACACAAATGTTTTCAACTAGCCAGGGACTCAGAACTTTCTGACCTGTCGAGACGCGCAGAACTTCTCCTAAAGTGGGTGGCTTTCTTTAGCCATACCTAAATCCATGCCTGCCAAACTGACAGAACGACAGGTTGTAAGAGACGCGAAATCCCCGGGCTTTTCTCGCCTCGAGAGATCTGGGGCTTGGTGAAATCCTGTTTATGGAAGTCTACCTAAAGCAGCCACTTTAGCATAGAGAACCCATTAGTTTATTAGCAAACCCTCAAACTCGACTTATTTTACCGACTGCATAGTGTCACTTACGATAATAACTGTCAATGCACAGAAGACAGATCTCGCGGTCATAGATACTGGATTGTCTCTCCTGCCAAACCATCCATAAAAATAACTTGGCAAATGATCGTGTATTATGGGTGTATACAAAATAAAATCTGTGTTTATCTTTTGAAATATCTCAAAATGGGTGTAGCATTTTCAGCTTGCTTTTCGCCGCCTCAATACATAAAATACATGTTGCGTTGTACGTTACGTTAATTTATTAACGATGCATATGTTTATTCCTTTACGAAAAGAAATTAAAACAAAATAAAATCAAGAATACAATCATTATGAGGCTTTAAATTTACATCACAAGTCAGATTAGCCGTACTGGCTGCAGAGATGGCCCGGTTGTGTATACGTGGTTTCCAGATGGTTTTCCACCATTCACCGAATATATGCATTCCTCATAAAAATGATATAACTCAGATTCCGAAATTGTATGAACCCTTAAGCGGATTCGTAAAGGGGCCTCCTCGGTTTTTACGTTTCTACTCAAATAAACTTGATAAAAATTGCGCTAGATCTTTTTCTCAGATAACTGAAATATTGCTTCGACGGGCTACCCAGATACTGTGTTATCTATTCTCTAATAACTTTGTATCTAGCTGCATTACAAGACAACTCTAGCCTTGTTGAGTCACTGTTCATATTATCGGAATAGAAAGTTGCGCATTACATATAATATTGAGTCCCTGTAGGAATAACCCCTGTTATCTTCTTGTCACCAGAACAGCTGAATACCCCTTTAGGAGAAGTAAATAGGACTTTAATTTTCTATGGATTCCGATAGAAATTATTGGTAGAAGTTTTGAAAATAATATATGATAAAATATGTAAAACAAACCTTCGTGGGTCTAATTGAACCGTTTATTAAGGTTCTTCAGTCATGGCTCTAGTGGAACCCTTGATGGTTCTGTATGGAACCCTAGTAGCAACTGTTCCATGTATTTCTCTCTATCTTATTATGTCAAGAACCATTTTTATTCCATTTAGAACCATCCTCTTTTTTAAAGAACCCTCAAAGAACCATTATTTCTAAGAGTGTGCGCCTCTTCTATTGCTTTTTGTCTGTTGAATATAGTTCAATTGGATTCAATATCACCCTTATAGAAAGTACCATGGTGTATGCCAAATAACCGTTGTAAAACATTGTCTTCATTCAATGGTGAATCCGGGGTACACCATGGTATTTTTTTCATAAGGGCAGGAGGTATACGGTTTTATCTCATCAAACTGTTCCAAGACTACTGTGGACAGGGAAGTCTATGATAAATTGTTGTTCGAAAGCCAAAGCCATTTTAATATGCTTCCTTCGAGACCAATAATGGAGATGTGTCAATACAACCATTACCAATAAACCATTCAGGTAACACATGTGAGTTTAAAGCAACGGTTGGTCAAACCAGGTTTATGTGTGGAGTGGAACTTCATCTAGATATAATATAGACCCTGGAGTGATGTTCGCGAGACACAAACTCATTCGAATATTCTTTATTTTCATTCAAGTTTATAACATAACCCACTTCCATTCTAAGTTCAGTAGTTATCCAATTTTGATAGGGAAAGATTGGTTCTACTGTATCATCCCTGCTGTAATCCATAGGCCTTACCTAAATACCATGATATAAAGCGATAACAATTGTGTGATCAACGTAAAACAGCTAATAGGCCCATAGCCGAGGCTAAGTGGTAAGCGTGTCCGCCTACTAAATTTACTTCCATGTTCGTCCAACGGATCGACTCCATTTTTCGACCATCAGTAATATGAGTGAGTCGAACGATGTTGTTTCGGCAATCGCTGGGATGGGTTTCAGATGCTTTCTCTCGTTTTTTCACCATATATATACAAGGCACAGTACGATATGGACAATCTGTAGTCATATAAATGAAATATCCTTAAGTTCGACGTTAAACACCCAATCAAACGAACAACCGAAAAGTAATAAACGAATGCAAAATGCCATTATGAACAACGGATCACTTGCAAGGTTGTGGTGTGTACAGCGAACCTATATTAGAATATAAACGAGATCTCGGTGGTTTGGATCGTTAGATGCGGCAAACATGTCCATGGGTGATACAGTTTCAAAATGTTTACCTTTTAGTCCCTACCATGCCGTTGTAAAAAAGGATACAATTATTCTCCCTTCCGTAGAGCCTTTTTCTCTGATGTATTGACCCTTACTATTGAGTCGTCACCTTACAGAAAATCCTCTTGGATGCTATAGGCGCCACATTCCTGGAGCCGTCCCCTTACAGAAAAATCCTATAGGCGCCCCATTCCAAAAGCCGTCGTCCTATAGGATTTTGGACATCCTTAAGAATGCTATTGGATTTTCAAAATCCTACAGGCTTTTAAATTATCCTATAGGAATTTTCTGTAAGGGGACGGCTCAGTGAACTTGTCATTCACGTTATGTTACACAGTTGACGTCATTGTCAAGGGACCTCTTGTTCATTACTGATGGGAAAAGAAAATGTGAATTAACTGAGTAATAGGGCAACGTTAAGTGTAATTTTTGACGGTGTTTTTCTTTTACTAATAGCCTTCAGATTGAATCGCTACAACTTCATTAATTTTTTTCCTGTTATATTTGGAATCATTTTGCGTTAACTGTTCTCTTACAAGACCACTTTCCCGAAAAAAAGTGCAACAACAATACACATGTGTCCATACTACAAGCCAGTTATACACATCCACTTCGGAATGATCATCATATCATGTCTATTAAACCCATGAAGGCTTGTAGGTACATTGCAACACTAGATTCAGTTGAGGTAACTTTCATTGTCTTTAGGTGCTATACCTTTCGACTTCAAACAGTGTGAGAGACTAGCCACATAATTGCTTTGTTTTGCCTATGGTAATATTTCAAAACGTATTACAACTCAAATGGTAAATCTGATACTCTGTACGTGTATCACTATCCCTGACGTGGGGATTGTCACTTAAAGACCTTCTACGGAGTGAAGAAATTTTATACCAGAATTTTTGATGATAGAAAAAAAACAAGTTCCGAGTTCTAGATTTACAAGTTTATTCATATACCTGGACGAATAAAGACTTACATTTCTTTATCAAAGCTCATACTAGCTTAAGGCGGAAACGAATTAAACGTCAAACATCAAAAATACACACGAAATAAATATAGCTTCGATCGCTTTATGGCTCTGGCATGTTTCCTGTTATTTTATGGGAGCAACATATTTTTATATACTTCTCACAAAAACTTTATTAAAATACGTCTAGTTTTTATGTGGACTCTTAGAGATTCTGTCTTCCGAAATTCCTAATATAACATATGACAAAGAAATATGGTTTATCCAATCAAATCTTTGAAGACGCATGGTGACAGCAAATCCTTTGATGGATTGTTGGTTGAATGACATAATATTTTTAATGTGCTACCCTAGGGAACAACGATAAACCATTAAGTATTCCAGATGCAAATATTAAAAACGGATTGATCACGAAGGTTTGATGTGCAGAATGGAACTAAATCTAGATGTAATAGAGATTCGGATTTCTGGATGGGGCAGACATGTCCCCAAAGGCTTAAACACAAAGTCTTTCGGAACTTCTAGCTTCAACAGCCTGCTTCATAATTTAACTAACTTCTCGTCTGAAATAAACTATTATTCAACAATGATGCGACTGCTAGCAAAATATAATAAAGACAGGAACTTAGTTCGATCTTAAATATGTTCTAACATGTTCCGAAAAGTCATACGGCCCGGTTATCTGATAAATTCCTTCAACAAAATAAATAGACCAATCGAATCAGTAGATCGGTTTGAGGAATTATTGATGAAATGAAAAGTTCTAATAAGTTTGGTTCCCTCTGGGACAATAATGAGTCTCGCCCAATACATGCCTTACTAAAACGTCCTTAACTTAATGCAAGTAATAACAAAAATGGTTGATCACAAATGTTTTACATGTGTCGTCGAACTCAATATTGATATAACAGGAATCTGTGAGTTTGGGATTGTAAGACCAATCAGAAATGTCCACAAAAGTTTAAACATAATGTCGTTTATAAATACGTCTACATAAACCTCTTTCTTTACAATGTCACTAACATCGTATCCTACACTCTTAGAAAAAATATGGCTCTAATAGAACCCTTTAAGGTTCTTCAGTCATGGCTCTGGTGGAATCCTTTATGGTTCTTTGTGGAACCCTCACAGCAACTGTTCCAAGTATTTCTTCTTTTGTACTTATATAAAAAAAACCGTGTTTGTCGAACCATTTTTTCTAAGTGTTAAAGGCAACATGGCCATTGTATTTCTGATATGGGCCATACGCCAGTCGTAAGTTAAAGCGAACAACGCCATAATGAGTTTGTATTAAATGTACCTGGGCATATAAAACGTATGTTTACAAACCATAATAAAAAAAATATAACTTATTTGAGTTAAGCCTCACTCATTTATTTGCCAAAGTTTCCGTGTACTTTGTGACAGCATTATCTCCCTCCGTATATGTATCACTAGAAACATCATAACTGTGATGTTTCATAACTGGCCCAATGAAAATCCTCTTCGATAATTTTTTTATGTGTAAGAAATGACTGAACTATTCTGTTTATTCCATCAAGCGTTAGCAAGACAACATGTTGTCAGGAATTTGACTAGATGAAATGTTGGATGCTGGCAAAGCTCTTTAATGTCCTACTTCCAAGGGAAACCAATAAAGATTTGTCAATATAGGCATTCTCTTTCAGATTCGATACGTTAATATTAGAAACGCGTTGGTTTGGTGTGCGGAGGGGAACTAGATCTAGGTAATTTATATATTTGGGTGCTTTGCTTGGCTGAATGAGGCAGACATGCCCTTCATATATTTTTAGACAAACTTGCCAATTTCACCAATGAAATCTCAACATAAAATGCAACCGAAGTCTCAAATCATTATTTATCCATTCTTGGTACCATATAACTAATGCTCAGTGGTGCTGTCCGCATACGACAAGTTTCACAAAACTGTTCATTACAAATACATAATGACGTAGTTTAAATGTTTTGCCGAGTTAAAAATATCATGAGGATTAGATCAATGCCTTAGAGATGTAAGTATTTAAGAAGGTCATATAAGTGAAATACCGTTGAGTACGACGTTAGACCCCAATCAAATACAGGCAATGTTCTATTGTGTATGTTAAGTCAGACATTTTGTTTCGGAAACTGCTTAAGTCTGTGACAAGAATGTTCAAGTGAAAATATTGCTTTGTAGTTTCAATAACCTGGATGAGGCAGTACCATAGGGTTATCATTAACGTGATGATATTTTAACACGAAGGTTCTTATAGGTACCGATGGTCCGGATTGAACAGATTTTTTTTAGCGTATTCCTTATCAGTATTATTACTGCCTTCAAGCATAATTTGCGGACTTATTCTAAGGATTAAAATCCATACTTTGAAAATTTGAAATCATCCATTAAAATTAATCTACGTATAACCAACAGCAAGGCAATACATCTTAATTGCTTAAACGGCGACATAAATTAAAAGGTACGAACTACAGAACAACACGAAGCGCTGTTTTAAAATGTTGTTACTAAGTAATTGCTCGCACAACGACGACTGTTTCTCCTGTTAATTGAATTAAATACATATGTGAATCGAGTTATTTAACCCAATTGACCAAAAGGAATTGTCATTCACTTTCACTCTCTAAATGTCTTAACATTAACATGAACCGATAGCCTCGTTATATGCCAATTGTTTTAAAACATTAATCACACTGACATAGTGATGTGGATTGATCAGAACTGACGGATCACCTCATGTTGTAGGTAAAGTCTCTTAGATCTTACTCTTGAGTTGTTATGGATAACCTATATACATTGCGAGAGAAGGCAAGGATCATGTCCATGGTATAGAAAATAAGTGATAAATATGTAGCTAACAAGATATTCGGCAAATGTTTAGATTATATCAAACTGCAAACTGGGTTTTGAATGAAATAGAATTTAACCAATGGATATGTCCGCTAAGGAGCATTTTATGAATATGGTATGCTTCGTTCAGGAGTAAGGTTTACCAGTGCCAGGCTTTGTCCATAATTCTGATGTCCTGAAGGGTAAGGTTGTTTACCTATGGTCTAAAAATACCGTTGTCATAGAACGTGGTTAGTAGAGCAGCAAGATCCATGAAATATTTAAATTCTTGCAGTCATGTGTGTGCTTATATATCATAATTTCCATTTTATCGGCATGCTGCACTGTTCTCTATAGAATTAGCATTTCGTTCAGGACATGTAAACCTACTAACAACACCACTAGCAATAATTAAATCATTCATTGATATATCGTATACTGATCTGGCATAGGAAAATATCACTACAACATCCACTTGTGGGATAAAGCATTTCTGTAGCCGAAATATTGAATCACCATGTTTTTGTCTATATATTTTATTGGAATCGTAAACTAATCAGTGGGAATAATGCTGCATTAGTTTTCAATCTGTTATATTAACCTTTTACGTTGATTGTCATGATACAAGTTCTGGCCATGTTGCTCCGTCCAGATCGTGTAGACAAGCTGATTGATTCAATGATTGTCTTCAAACCGTGCTTATGGGTATTTTAACCACATCACGGCAGAGTGTGCCAACAATAATTGACACAGGCACAACAAAAGTATGTGATGTGCTTTGATACTGTTGAAAGTTAATCTTCCTCCAGTGCTAAGTAAAGGCAGCTTTGCTTCTCTACAAACAAACGGCCCTTAACCCCATTGACGCTTTTTTATAAAACAACAAACCTCGAGCACACTTAGAATAGAAATTCAGTCAAACAAATCAAAAACCATGCCTACAATCAATCAATGTGTATTCTTGAACGAGCTGTTCAACTCTTCTCTAAAATATTTACTGCACAGTATGTTACAACGACTAAAATATAACATACTAAGTACATATTAGATAAATAACTATTATGAAATATATACGAATTTAAGTAGGAATAGTGTTGATATTGGAACGCGTTTGATCATAAATTACAGCTATGCGATACAAGGTCCGTTATGATATACATATATAAATACAAACAGTTATATTGATTGAAACACTTTTTCAAAGATTTGCCTAAAAAGAAAAAAGGAATTCGTGGAATGTGGAAAGTATATTTAACATTCAATCTGCGTAGCATCTTGCATAAAAACATATAAGGAGGAATACAATTTGTCTCGATCTCACAGCATCCCTAAAATAGTTTCCAACGGCACAATGTCATTTTTTGATTTTCTGATTTAATTTACACAATGAAGGCCAGAACCGGAATTTTTTTTAAAACGTATTTTTCTTAAGTCTGTGTTCTGCTCTGCCATTGCCCTCTTACAGGATGTTGGGGTAGTCCCGGAGGACACTCGGTAAAACAGGTCACGCCTGATGGAGCAATATAAATGGTGATGAAGGGGTCAATTTGGTGCTGCGACAGGCCCAATTGAGATTCGATGGTGCTAAAGTTTTATGGCCAGTATGGTTGTTACTTTTCTAGTCGTGCTCCAAATACTAATGGGTCAAAATCACCACTTCATCTTCCCCTGTCATTATCACTGGAAAAAGCCACCGCAATCTTAACAGCTCAGCATGATACACATTGACATTAATTCACTTTATAGCCTGGTCGAGTCTGTTCACATTCTGTATCGGAGGGAGGTTTGCAACTACTCATAAAACATAGATAGATATGGGTTAAACTATTTTTTTTTCATTTCGCTTCCAAATATTTTAGCTATTTGTGCTGACAAAAAACGATACAGGTAAATAAAGAAACAGGTACAAACATAAAATAGTGTACACTTATATAATGTCAGAAATTTGATCATTTTTGTCCAGCGCATACGTATATACATATTTCATATAAATATACACTTTGATTCTTCAAAATTACTATTCGTTGTTCGTAAGTGGTCATGCTGTATTTTCCTTTCGTTTATTTTACTACTGTTTCAAAAGAAAATGGACAATGGTTAATTACTGAAAAAACAATTGAATTCAATTGAAATGATTAGCTTTTTTTTACCTGTGTCGGTGATTATAACACCGTCCTCCAAATTAAAGTATCAGCAACCACATTGTTATAAACCATATCGATAGCTCAATCCCTCCATCCCTCCATCCCATCCCATCCCATCCATCCATCCATCAGCCAATCAGTCAATTTATAACCCATTAAATCAATCAACACAGATAAGATACGGATAGAGGGGGATTTAATGTCAATTTGTTTGTATAACTAACAGTGATCATGGACGGGTCAAATCAACGGCAACTATAAGATAATTATTGGAGCACCTCATAATTAGATTACTCTGGGCATTGGAGTTAATGACGAGAGTGTCCACACCCAGCTTGACGTGGAATCAATACTACGAGATAATTTGTTGTTTTATATAGGGATTTATTATGATTAGTGATTTGACGTATATGATTGGGTTAAAAGGTTGCTTCTAATATTCATACGATTACGTTGCAAAGGCCGCAGCAGTGACAGGTTCTGAGAGTTTATTTGGGCTATGACAGTTATGTTGCTTTAATGCTCTCAAAGCTAATGTCCTGTGATTGTCCTTGTTTGGACTGGCACATCCTCATATGAGTGAAATAACCTTCAGTGACAGGTTGCTCGAAGCGCTATTAAATTTTATCCCTTACTAGATGCCATCTTGCCAGGCTATCTTTAATCCTCCATTAGCAATTTAATCTTGGCCCAGTACGGCGTTAAAACCCGCCCCAGGATTCTTCAGAAGGCCAGATGGTTGAGGGGGTCGAGGTGAACGGCATTTACTGCTGGTGATTCGGTGTTTAACTCCGACGGTCGTGGGTCCGATTCCCGGAGTTACTTTTACAGTCCTGTTTCTATAATGTTTCTTTTGGTATGTTCACGGCTGACGATTACACAATGTGCAAAGCTGGTAAAGTAGAAGACGAGTATCACTTTCTGCTATGCTGTATTCAAGTTTACGAAAAAAACACTTCAATCGAAAATTCTGTTCATGGCCTAATGTTAGAAAATTCAAGAACTTAATTAATGTTAAAACAACTAAAAGTATGTTAAATCTGTGTTATTTTATTAAAGA
>JAVFBX010236711.1:0-10588 GCA_034783855.1 Mopalia kennerleyi | reverse complement strand
GGCCAATAATTAAAACGAGTGATGCGCAACAGAAAGCCAGATTACGTGGATATCTAAATGAGTGGCTATCCTTCCAATATTTGGCAAGTGTCCATTTATACAAACAAGTACTGCACATATTTCATATGTTTGCCAAGACAAAAAAAAGATGGTAACTGAAGTCATAGAAATTTTGGAGTCTGCTAGTAACGAGTTAAGAATGATTACAGATGATTCAGTGGAAAGTTTACCTTTTCCTGTTCACGAAGAAGGGGACAGTGTCACAATAACACCAGAATCCAGAAACTTACCTGCCACTCAAACATTCAAAGAAAAAAACAAGCTGACAAACAAAAGGCCAGAGCACAGAAATGTTCCACAGTAATTCGAGAGAGCTATGAAGTTAAAAAAGTTTTTCAGGGTAAAGCTGCTGTCAAAAAAATAAAAGAACAGCTTATTCCAGAAATTGCTTCGACTGAAGTGACATGATGAAATCTTTTGGTGACATCTTTACAGCATTTGAAATTGCTGATCATTCGCAATGGGATGTATGTAATAAGGATAACGGTTTACCTGGAATTAAACCTATTGCCGAACACTTTGATCAAAGTTTAAAATACCACTTGTTTTCTCTAAACATGGCACTTATTGAGTGGAAGGCTCTCAAACAACTGGTAAAACACAAGTATCAACATTTCACAAATAAAGTACAGTTCTGGCAACAAATATTCACTCATTACCATCAACAGTTTCATCACATCCTTGTCATCATTGAGTTAATATTGGTCACTTCTTACTCAAGTGCGTCTGTAGAAAGAGGCTTTAGTCTTATGAGCATATTGTTGTCTAACACCAGACTTAACATGTCCAATGAAACACTGAATGACCGATGATCCTCAGAGTAAATTTCACAGTTCTGTCATTGTCTGATCCCATCTATGAAAATAAGCTGGTGGATAAGGCTGTTGAGTTGTATGTGAACAGTAAACACAGAAGGGTGTCAACAAAGCATCCCGCGTCCTTACCTTGTCCAGAGAAGGAAAAAGATTCAACAGACTCTTTCTCAATTGTACCCGTTGCTTCACTGTTAATGAGAAATGAGCTTGTATTTGAGGAAGAGTTTCTTTGTGGCCAACCTGCAGATATTCCATCATCAGACTGGGACAATGATAGTGAAAGTGCAGACACTAGTGGTGACAGTAACTAGTAATGTGTTTTGTTACATGGGAAACTTTATTAGTAAACAGTGGAACAATTTGTTCATCATAAAGAAGTGAAACAGATCATTTATACCTAATATGATTATCTGGAATTTGTATTTTTTTTCTGACATGATAAAGTATTTTTTCTTCTGATGGACATGAAGCTACTATCCAGATTTTTCATATCAGGATCAATAAAAGTTTTAATTTGAGACAATTTAATAAACATGAAAATAACAATCTGTACTACATACTTAACTTTTTTTACAGAATAAATATTTCATGAGGAATAGAAATCTAATCGTCTGTTGTTGTATAAAATTCATTGAATTGGGTTTAAAACACAAACAATAACAAGTCATACATACAAGGGCTTAGGCAGAGCGGTGTCCACCTGACCAAAGTCAGATTGAATTGAACAACTGCTTCTTTTGGACACCCTGTTCAAAGAAATTTTAACATGCAAGAGATAGGGAAACACCCAGTTACTTAAAAAGTGAAGCTAAATGACAATTTTGGTCCCCATACTTTTGATTTCTGACTAAGGCCCTGTATACATATATTTCTGAAAAGCAAATAGTATATATATTTTGAATAAATGAAGGGAAAAATTTGTGTGCCTCCCCGTAAGTGTTGAGCCAAATTAAAAGCTGTACTCAATTGTCCAATAATTAGGTGTAATGCACTCTATCCACCACTGGAACAACATCTCAACATATGACCTCCAAAATACCCCACAGCGTTAATTCTACTCGTTTGTTTTATTGCCATTAATCTTTAACACTTTATCAATGACATCAAATTGAACTTTTTTTTATTTAAATGAGTTACTTTAAATAAAATGGATTTTAAGGGATCCGACAGGACCTTAAACGCAACGGAAATTCACGATAGCATATTCGAATTAAAATGCTGTGTACAATAATAGAAGCGTCAATTAGTTTGGCATTCATTCCTCTTGGATGGGTTGTCAAATAATGGTTCTGTACGGTTGATGCCATATCATCCTTTATATGAAATTGGAATCTATTGCCACAGGTGAAAACTGCTTGGAGGGTTTTTGTTATTGAAAAAAGCTTTGTAAAATAAAGATATAGTTGTTATTGTAACAAATGCAGTATTTAACAAAAGGGCCCGTTCTTGCTTGGTCCTGAACAATACGCCGTGGAAACTTAATGACTCTTGTGCGTCCTAGACAATTTCTATTCAAGAATCAGTGCAATGTGTAACTGATACGCCATTTAATAATCAATTGCTATAACAGATAAAACATGAGTCGTGTTAAGTTGGGTATAGGTTTACTTATAACATACCAAGCCACTCCCGATTGTTCCATTATAATAAATACAAAACAAAAATGTGTAAAAGCCAATTGTTATCAAACAAATGTTTAAAACATGTTGTTAAAAGACGAATATATTTGTGATCACTTAAAGAAGGCATGGGGGCTAAAGGGTCGTTTTTACGTGGAGAAGCTCTGGAGTTTTTTCCTGTTCATTGTTTTAATGTTGACGCCTGTGGGTGGCAGATGTACTAACACGGTTACGTAGACACACGGCTCTCGATCAATGTCTTGCTTATGGTAGTTTCTTTAAAAAATAGCAATGCTGTCTTTACTTAGCACTGGAGGACAACTTACTTTCCAAAAGTATGGAAACGCTTTAGATCTTGGTTGTGCTAGAATTAATTATTGTTGGGTCACACCGCCGTCAAATATAAGTGGGAAACATGTAAGCACGACGTAAAACACCAATCAATCAATCAATCAACCAACCAACGACCATCACCAGCGCTATATCACGATGTATTGAATCGATCCCATTGGTTAGAACTATACAGCATGCGACAAAAGTTAGTCGTGTGTGTAATTCTTAAGGTTGGAGGTAAATTGATTCGCCATTTAGCATATTCTGTTAGTAGAACTTTATTTAGAATGGCTCGCAGCTTTCTTTTGTTTGGTTTAAACATGATTTATTATATAGGAAACACTTTAAGCCAAAGGCTTATCCTGTGTCTCCTGAGTAATACAAGGTTTTCATACAACATAACAATTAGTACATTTGGAAAACAAAGAGAGAATTGTGCAGGTGCAGGACTGTACACTTTGAACGGGTAAATACATAAATATCGTTCTAGGTTTAAGGACGTATATATATTTCGATTAATTAGTAAGATTAATAAATAGGAATAATGTTTGTGTCATTTAGAAAGCGAAGATCAACAGCATTACTGTTATTGTGGGATAACACCTATTGTTCTGTCTATTGTGTTGGTATACATGTTGCTTAAATTACAATCTTTCAAGATCCATTTTTTATCTGAAAGATCTGTTTTAGTGGAGCATAATGAGAGAGCAGACTTTTTGACTTCATTGGAAAACCGAGAAATCGACACCTCCAAGGTGTAATATTATTGTGTTTTGTTTTGTTAAAAAAAAGTCCGGTTAATGGACAATCGGCTAATTTAATTGGGCCCTCTGATGAAGAGCAGTGTGCTTGAAGAGTACCAATGCTATCTTCCCGTAGCACTGGAGGACAATTAACTCTCCAACATTATTGAAACGCTTCACATCTTGGTTGGGCTAGTGTCCTTTATTGTTGGAATACACCGCTGTTGCATGAGCGAAACACCCTAAAGCACGGCGTAAAACACCAATCAATAAATCAATCAGTTAATTTAATTGGAGGTAGTGCCACGAGTTAGGTCATCAACAAGATACTATACAATTGTAGAAAATGGGGACTTACACAGAACTCACTATTGATGCTATGAACTCTTTCGTCCCGCGCCCGTGGCTTAGTGGTTAGCGAACGCGCTTACTGAACCCAACTTTTATGTACCGTTAACACGACAGAGTCCGCCTGTTTCCCTCAGGTATATGAGTGTCACACGATGTGGCTCCGGCAATCGCTGGGGTGATTTTTAAGAGGTTCTTCCCGGTTTTCCGCCGTATTAGACCAGGAACAGTGTTAAGTGGACAATCCGTCGTCATATAAGTGAAATACCCTCGAGAACGACGTTAAACCCCAATCAAACAAAAAAACAAACTATGGACTCTTTCAGATCACCAATAATAACACACAGTTCTTACACGATTTGTTACACAAAGTATTGGCTCTTTAAATGTACCTAAAGTAGGCGTTAACTAACTGTTTCTCACGGAATGTTTTAGTGTTGGCTGACACATAGGGAATGTTGAGATCTAAGATGACATGACTAATAGTTTTGTTCGGACTAAGTCGATATAGTGCTATTCTATTCTTCACGGAGATATACTCATTACAATGTCTGAGCAATAACCCACTGTACAAATACTATCAAACTAGAAAAAGATCAATCAATATGAAATATATGTATCTGTGGGCATTATTATCAATATGTCGCACGCTAGTAAAATGTTTCAGATTAAGCAGCTGCGCTTCAGGCAAGACATTTTTCATACATAGCACTAGTTAATTTGTATCTCAGTCCTTTCGACTCTCGGTAGCGCTTTTATTAAAAATAGAAATAACTATGTGATGTTTGGATTTTATACACATGAAGATATAGCTATGTTATGTAGTGGCCATAAATATGTGGGGGGGATCAACGTAGATAGGTGGAGGATGACAAGTTGCGATGTGCCGACTTTTAAATCGATCAAGTTTGTGCAATCTATCTGCTTCTCAAGCCTTTAGAGGCAAACCATGGCTTAATTGAATTAACTAATTTTACTATCTCCAATATTGCGTTGGAATGATCATATATCTAATGATGGTATAACGGGAGTCGTTTTAAAGGAATCGAAGCAATATCACTTGTATTCCGCCTGTTAACTTCTGTTAAAAGGTGCATCGCTAGATTGATTGATTGATTGGTGTTTTACACCACATTCAGTGGTATTTCATCTACACTGTGGCGTGAACATATTTACAAATGATTTCTTATTATCCATATTTATCCAATCAGTAGAACCCTTGGCCATTAACATCAAAAATAGGACGTCATTTTGTAATTAAAGCGGCTTCTCCTAGCTGGTGTATTGAAAGAAGATTTTAAATTGATTGTCAAATCTATCAAATGTGATGCAAGATTACAATGATTGTTTAAACTTATTTCAAGAAATGAGAGAGCGTGATTTAATCGTACTTTTTTCATCGTCTGTTTTTTAGTAATCTCTGGGGAAAATGTGACTGATAAGAAGCAAAATTCACAAATTGAAATGAAGTAGGAAATTGAGATTCCTTGACTTGCGTATATAATGATTATATCAGGCAAGCTGCATCAAAGACAATAGTTTGAAGAACATCGAATACAATTCCCGAGTATTGGCGAAATCCTATAGATGTCATTAAAAGCGCTGGTTGTTTCAATGTCGAACAAATCTGTACCGCGACAAACTATTGTTATCACCACAGTAAGGTAGTAATTAGACAAACCTGTTCGTATCTAGAGAAAGACGAGATTTACTATTGAAGAAGTGTTTCCAATTATTCTCTCCGGAGGTTAATCGAGAGAAACATATAAAATACTTATTCTCGATATAATATGACTAGGATAAAGATGTCCAAAGATACACCGGGAGCTTGGTCAGTACATTAATTGCCATCGCTACCTTTAAAATCACGAAAACATTTTTTTTTATAAGTTGGCAAGGCTTTTTTAACAATATTTAAAAGTATGTTCCATTTAAAATAAGTTTGGTAACAGGCGCCAAATTTTGCTAAACAATGGTTTAAATAAATTAAATCTCCATCATCCCAAATCATATTAATAGGTTTTTGTTGGTTTAAAGAGAAGCATCCAAATTGCAGATGATTGGATGGCGGCTAAATGGTGCTCCGGTGCTCTCAACACCAAAAGGCACACGGGGCGTCGTATGAATGACAGAGTCATACGTACAGCGTTAAAGACAAATCAATTCAAACTAAATTAATGTTAAGAACAAGATCTTATCAAAGAAGCATTGACCGATTTGCGAAACGAAACAATTTGAACGATCGGCAACCTTACATTTCGTGTCCTCGTCATTAAGCATTTATATTATCACCATTGCATCAGTTTGTATTTGCTAGTAACAACATTATGACCTGTTTTCAGTGCATGTTAAAATTAAAAATATGCAAAACAATACCATAATAGATCGATTGATTGATTCACTAGTGGTTTTCGCCACATTCAGTGGTATTTCAGCAACGCTATGGCGTGAACATAGTCAAATTCTTTTAACATTCGTTTTTCTTTTAACATAAAAATGCAACAAATGAACGGAACACCACATAGGCCTACATACGTTAAGATTAGTCTATTTTATTTTTATTTTTTCTTGAAGTATGTAAATTTATCAAATGTTTCATTTTGAATCTAAAAGTTGTAAACAAATTAAAAATTATGTCAGTTATAGATATTTGCAATCATCCATCAATGTTGATGATTTAAAATCATCAAATGTCTAAAAAAATGGTGGCATCTAGAATCGATTGTTTAATTACGGTTTAACGTCGTACTCAAGGCTATTTCACTCATATGACAAGGGATTATCCACTACATACTGTTTCTTCCCTACTGATCTGACTAGATCCTGTGAACGATAAATCACACGCTAACCAATACGCCACGGCCGCGGGCCTCTAGAATCCTGTACGTTTCACCTATACGAATGGTCTTAATATGAAGTTTACGTTAATTCTTTGATTTTTCTTATTATTTGCAATAACACGGTCATCTGTTTGAGGTGAGTGGGTGGAATATAAAAAAAATGGGTTCCCAATATAGCTTGTTCATTATATCGCAGGGATGGGCTGTGGGATCATTTACAACACATCTATTTCATGGATAACAAAATCATTAAATCGTGTTTTATGTTAGGTTAACATGCATTCCTCAATATTTATATTATTTGGTTGAACATTTACAGGGCTTGTTGTTTAAAGTCAAACAGAATCATGATATATACGTCAACATTTTTTACTTTCCTGAATCTCAAAATTAATTCTTCAATATTTGATTGTTCTGCTTGTGTATTTTGCCGTAAAAACAACTAACATACTTTCCGTTTCGGAGAGGATTTTCCAAAATACCATCGATATGTAATGACGATCGGTTGCGTTGCTAACAATTCTTTGGAATGATACTGCCGTCACAAAAGTGGTGTTAAGCAAGACTCAGTCGACCAATCATGCATATACAACCACCCTTTTTGCTAATAGCAGCAAAGATAGGCAGCAAATAAATCATTCAAATCAAAAGGTTTGTCGACCGACGCGTACATCCCTGGTTTGGGTGTATCAGAGCTGGTAAAATTCTTATAGACGGGCTTCTCGTGTTATATTGAACATTCGATCCCGCGCTTTATACATGAAATGTAGTATAGCTTGTGCTACTTTGTACAGACCTTGACAGATACCTGTGGTTAAGAGCATGTTCTTCGCTCTGGGACCAGAGCGAAATACGATTTGCGGCTTACACCAGCTTTAATCGCTAATACCGGGTTAGAGATAGACCTTCAGCATGGTGTGACGTCCTATCCGAGGAGACAATTGAAGACTGAAGTACATGTGTTTACTGTTTTAACTCTGTTGTGACAGGACTATTTTGTTCGTCGCAACGAACTAAGGCGAATAATTTGACCTATCTGCTCTCTGTTGGCCAAGAGTCATTTCAACTAGTGTAAACTCGATTGTTTGTTTTGACTGGGTTCCATGGCATTGTGGTATTTACGGTAACGATGAGGTTGATCATAAGACCAAATTGATATTTGAGCCCGCTCAAGATGAACTAGCTTTAAGGTCGGTGCATATTTACAGTAAATGTGAGGAGTAATGTCAATACCAGACGGACGTTTCTGAAAAGGTCCTTATTTTTCTTTGACACCTATCCCTTAATATGCTTTCTAAGCTTCTGTCAGTCTACCAGGAAGTGGGAAGTATTAATATATGAAGCCCAGTCTGTACACATTCCATATAACCAATAACTATTTCGGTTCAATCTTTACACGGATGGGAGCTGTAAATTTGTCTTCGTGTAGACACAGTTAATGATGCATTTCTTTCAACTCCGTTAAAATACATTTCGTGAACAAATGTCTATCGACCTACACATCCTAAGGGCGTTGAGACCCAAAATGCAATAAAAAACCTTCATTGAATTAGTATAACATTTAGGGTTGCATTTACTTCCTTGAGGGCAATATTGCATCACGGGTAGCTAAGGCTACCCTTAATGCAATACTTATTGCATTCGGATAGGAAATGCAACTGTGAATGGAATAATTATTGCATTACGGGTAGGTTCTGCGGATTGGATTATTATGGAATGGCCACCATCTACCCGTAATGCAATATATGACAGTTTCTCTTATTCAAGTTGAAGAATGTTGATACTGATAGAAACATCGTGTAGAGTCTGCTAGTTTCTGCTCTTTAAGCAAATTCTCTTGATAGTGGAAAGATATAACATCGTGTTGGAGACATGGTACATTTTATTTATATTATGGGAAGAACAAAAAAACAAGTGAGCCCGAGTGAGCACTTTTGTGGATATTCTTGATAATCTCGTTATAGCCAATTCATTGCGGTGGACTTTGCAATTAAGGGCCATGCTAGCTACAAGTAATGCACTTAATGCAATAAAAACAATTATTGCATTGCGGGTACTCTTAATGCAATAAGTATTACACTACAGTTAGAAACTGCAAGCTGTAAAGCCGTATTTATTGTGTAAAGGATTTTGTATTGCATTATGGGCCTCAACACAGAGATTGATTGTTAATTTACACCATATTCTACTGTATTTCAACTACGCTGTGGCTTAATCTGTTTTCCTGTGAAACCTAAATGGTATCCAACATATCAGAATTTCTGATTCACTGACTTACACACATTTTATTGAGAATCTGCCGGATTGGTGGATGTCGGATTGGCGGATGCTTGGCTTTACCCTATAGACATTAATACCATAAATGTTAGACAGCAAATCACTGCTGAGTACGTCAGAGCCAGCGGGTTAGCCTTGGATTCCGCGATGAATATGTAAAAAGCTGGAGGCTGACTTAGGGCGACCACCTGCTCTAACCAGACTGCTGTAGCGGTCACCCAATACTAAGTCTTCGACTTCGATAAAGGAGTAGTTTTTGTAAACGTATACGGTATCTGGCCACATTTATGCTTAAAGAAGTTGACATATTGTTGACGTCTTCTGACATTAAACATAAAAAAGAAACCTTTGTCTAGAAAATGGCTTACGTGGAGAAGACGCTAATGAAATATGTGCCATATCTTTAAATATTCCAGCACATATCGAGGAGCTGTTGGAAATCCAACCTAGTACAGTGCAGTAGTGTAAACCGTAGCATAATCGAACCACAACGCAGTACACAATTTAAGCTTTAAATAAGTTGGCATTCGTCTTTAAGTTGGTCAAATAATGATTCTGTCGGACTGCAACAACTACCTTACTTATAAATAAATGTAAGTAGTGGCTACAGATGATATAATTAAAAAATAAACGAACTGCCCGGAGTATGTTTGCTATTAACACTACGGCACACAGCGTTTAGGCGTTTTATACACAAAAAAATTAGATATTGTTAAAAATAACAAAAGGAGTAGTTCGTGCTATAGGGCCAGAAGACAAACTGAACTTAAACTCCATGGAAGCTTAATGACCCCTGTGAGTCATGGACAAATCCTGAAGAGCAACTATAATTTTCATTTTCTATTCAAGAACCATTGAGGCTATCTGTGATATCAGAAGTGTTTTGCTTCCAGCAACAGTTTGTATTTATGCGTTCTACTCCAGGGAGTTTGAAAGCAGACGTAATTATACAATCTCACAAGAACAAAGGTCCTAATAACACATATAGTAGCAATAGTGTAGCGTTGTAGAACCGATTATCAATGAGTTGCACGTTAATGGATTAAAAACAAGATATTGAATCAATATTTTATTTGTTTCAAATCATTAGACTTGTTATTTGTTGAGTCCGCGGGGATTTGTCGCTAGATGCACTTCAAATCCCACCCATCATCCTTCTATGTTAAGCTCCTGGTTTTAGTATGTTTGCTCGATTCGTGTTAAACTGTGGTTATTCACCCGTATGACTGAGGTAGGTGTAAACCCAAACATTTCAAGCGTTTTCTTTTCCTGTAGGAACACCAATGTTCTGCCAAGACAAAGACAAAATCATGGACACACTGTTAACATACTCCCCCCCCCCTCCCCTACTCACATGGCGATTTCGCTTTGTAAGTGATAATTACATTTGGGCAGTTCCCATGTGTAATTTGTCTTGGGTTTTCGGTAACAGTCTCCACACCGGACAGTCGGTTAATTTGTCTTGGGTTTTCGGTAACAGTCTCCACACCGGACAGTCGGTTAATTTGTCTTGGGTTTTCGGCAACAGTCTCCACACCGGACAGTCGGTTAAT